>JBBMKC010123664.1:0-16168 GCA_037834085.1 Bipalium vagum
CATAACATTTGATTTATTCTTTGTAATTATATTTGTGTCGTATTCAGAATTGATAGTGTAAGGGTTGTGGAACATTTGAGACATTTTATTGTGATCCTAGACTTGTGCATTATCTTTTTAAATTTCATTGTATTGTATTTTGGTGTTGTATAAATACAAGTGTTGCTTTACTGATTGTTTTGATTTGCACCACCTAAGATTTTAGAGTCAGGTTTAAATCTGATACACTAAATATTGAACAATACAACTAGAATATAAACTATTAGCATCATAATATTTTAAAAATCTTTCTTTAAAATTAGAACCAAAATATTAGAGAAACAAGAATTGTTAAAATTCGTTATAGTTTCATTCCATTCATATTTAGACGGTTCAGAAGAATAATCAAAATCTTTATTTGTTATTTTATTGTTTAATTTAATATATCTATTTTTATGTACTGGGGAAATTTCACTTCTTACTCCTTTTTAAATTAATAATAAAAGATCATATGTATTTTCTTAAAAATATTTTTATTTTACATTTTTAAATTTTAATTCTATATTCCAACTTAAACCTGGAGCTGAATAACAATAAAAATAATCTATGTCATAGTATTTTCTCTAAAATTTTCAAAAATATCTTCTAAAATTAAAACATCTAATTTCAAATAATAAAACACATACTGTTTAAAATGATTAAAATTCTTTTATTCATTCATTTTCAGTTATAAAACCATTTATTTTATTATTAAAATCATTTATCTTAAAGTTTATATTTGATATTAGTTTATCAACTTCATTATAATTAGAACCTTTAATATAATCATAAGGATAATATAATCATAGGTTTTAATTCAAACGATTTTAAAATTGAAAATTTATAAGATTTTAATAAAGTTTCTCCAATAGCTTTAACAGAAATATTGGAGCACATTCTTAAAGAATCTAAAAATCTTATATTCTTAAAACTAAGACTTATATAATCTTCATCTGAATGTGGAATTATTCTTTTCGTATAACGGTCGCAGCAGATCGGATCGAAACTGGCAATTAAGCAGAACGAGTAAAGTTTTAGACCATTCTTTAAATTGTGTTGCCCAAAAAGGTAAAGTTAACGCTGAAGATTTTCGAGTAATTATGAATAATTTTGATAATTACGATGCACGGAAGGTATGCAAATCGTTATTAATAAAAGAGCGGTAACCACAGATCAACATTCAAACAGGAGAAGGTAAAGGCCAATGGATTGTTGATGTATTCTCGGATTAATTAAAAATATTATTTTAAAAGAGTATTTTAAAAACTATTTTTTAAAAGGTTTTAAAAAAGAGAAAATAATAATAATTTCGACCATTCAGAATTTGGCAAAATATTTGAATTAAAAATTAGACCGTCGTTTAGGTAATAAAAGTACATAATTATAAATGTTTAGAAAAAAATTGTTCAAAATTATTGAAATGCGTTTTATTAAAAAATAAATTGATGATGTTCACAAGATTAAAAAAATATGTATATATAAAATAAATAGATAAAATAAAATAACTGCTGCTTTTGAAAAAAGATTTACTGTTTTATTCATGTATTGTACGAGTTACTAATTTAATTTTTTTTTGAAAACATAATAATAATAACTGATTTCTGAAGCATAGAAATAAATAATTAATAATCAAAAAATTTAAAGATAAATATAATGAAAATAAATTGTAAATTATTTTAAAAATATTTTTCTGTTATTAAAATTAAAAAACTAATTAAAAAATTGTTTCTTTAATTGAATAAAAATTTATTTACTCTTACATACCCATTTCGCAAAAATTAAAATTGACACATGGAAATCGAAAATGGTTAGCGTTTGACTTTAATCAATATCTTTTTAAATATGTAGATGGAGTATAAGTTTCACATTGAAAATTATCGTTACTTATTTATCTTATAAAAGTTTATTAGGAATATTAACAAAAATATTCGAAATTTTATTTAAAAATTTAATTTTTTTTGTTATTTAATTTTTAATTTTTCTCAATAAATAAGTTGTTAAAATCTATTTTTTATAGTGCCGAGTTAATAAATTGATTTATATTATTAGTCAAATAATCAATGATTTAAAATTTGCGCATTAAAACTTTTTATCGTGATTGATTTGAAATATTTTTCGTTCAATTTACAAATGGTTTTCCAATTTAGAAAGTTTATACGAAAAAAATTAAAATATTATTTTTAGTTGCGGTAAGTACGCTTGTGAAATACAAGTATAGCAGACTTAGTGAAATATGATAAAAGCTTGAAGTCAAAAATAAAACTAATCTGCAATTATGAGACACTTTATTTTATTTTTGTTTAATTGATTATTATTTTACATATTAAAAACTATTAAGCAAATAAACTGGCGATAGAGTTTTGTCATTGAAGTCATGTCATAAAAGTTACTTGGGTTGTTAGTTTTGAATTTAACATGGTCATTTGGTATGTGTAAAGTCATTAAGGCCAGGTCGAGTGAATTAATTGATTTTGCATTGTTTTTTAATTGGTTTAAGTTAAAATGACATTTTGTAGGTTTTTAATTCCAGGTCATTGAATTTGCATAGAAATGTTATATTCCTCAGAGTATTAAAGGAATCCAAATTAAGTTTTATTCTTTTCAAATTTTTGGAAACCTGTATGTCTTTTACAGAAATTCTTGAAATTCCAGGGATCTTTTCTCTAAAAGTTAAACATTTCTAATTAGCTAGAATGATGAATTGAGATTTCATTACAATCTTTCAACTCAGAACTTATCGAAAAACATAATTCTGATTTACCAGATGAAATATTTAAAATAAAACTTAATATTTAAAATAAAACTTTTTTATAATTTTACAAAAAAGGAGAAGAGATTACATTTTTCTTAACTTTTTTTTATTAGAAAAACTGTTAAAGTCTTATATGAAATAAGTAGTAAAAGAACATTTTAATTAAATCAAATAAAATTTTAATTAAAAATAGAAATGAGCGTTTTAATCAATTTATGTACTGGTATGATTCCGGCTTTTTAAAAATAAAAAATGACATTTTTAAAAGTTTTATTTAATAACATTTAATCAAAATATTTTCTATGCACAGATATGAAATTGAACCATCTTTTAAGAAACGAATGGATTCCAAGAAAAAATTCTGGTTCTTTTGAAGAAATCTAGCTATCAATCCATTTCTGAAGGTCTTCGTCGGAACTGAACTGCTTCTCAGAAAGTGGGGATCGCATCGAGAGGAACAAATGAAAATCTGAAGGAGCAAATAAAAATCTGAAGGAGCAATATCTGGTGAATATAGCGGGTGATGTAAGACTTCCCAGCTTGCATCTTCTAAATAGTTATTTACAATAGAATGAACATGCGGCCTGGCGTTATCGTGTAGTAAAATTATTTTATCATGCCTGTCCATCCATTATGAGTTTTTCCATTTTAGAACTCGCTTCAAACGAATTAATTGTGAACGATGACGTTCACCAGTCATCGTTTCTGATGGTTTCAGCAGTTCATAATAAATCATACCTTTTTGATCTAACTAGTTACACAACATCACTTTAGACCTATGGATATTCTGTTGTCATATCGAATCTATCTCTCGCTCCTGTCACAATCCAGAATAACTTTTTCTTTCTTGCCTCTGAAGATATATATCACAAATTGGAAGTCGGCTTTCAATATATCTTCCCTTCAATCTATGTGAGACCCATTTTTCTAATTTTCTAATCCTTCCTATACTTCTCAAACGTTTGGAAATGAATCCTTGGTTCATATTTAAGACAATGGACAGTCGGTTTGCGTTTGACATGGTTTTTGTAATTGTACCATTTCTTCATGTTCAAAAACTTTTTGTGGTCTACCATGCTCTTTGTCCATGATGTCGTAATCTTCATTCTTGAATCGGTAAAACCATTCTTTGCATGTTGTAGCGGAAGGAGTTTATTTGTCGTAAAGTTATACCAACAAATGGTGTGTTTCTGCACAGGTTTTATTTGCAAAAAACTAATGCAACAATACTTTCTCCAAGTGAGATTTATTTGGAACAAAATTGTTTATTTTGAATTTCTGTATTATTTAAGCAATATCTACACAAATAAAGTTGTTTTTATTGAATTATTGATATATGATCTTACAAATAATATTTGATAGCAATTTTATTTATTCATTGAACCACAATTTTTAACTCATTTTTGTAAAAGCCGGAATCATACTAATATATTTTATGAAAAATAGATTTTCACAGCCATTACCAAACGTTAATTGAAGAAATTATTCTATAAAAGAAAAAAAGTATAATAATGTAAAAATGTAAATTGTAATTGTAATTGTAACGTATAATATATTTTTTATTTTATTTTTTAGATATAGCACAAAAAAAGATTGATGATCTCATTAATGTTTCTGAGAGACAAACTAAGGAAATTGATGAATTAAAATTTCTAATAACTGATTGTTTGTCAAGAATAGGTGTTCTTGAAGCTGAACTGAAGACTACAAAAGAAAAAACCCCAGTCACTCCGAATGCTATAAAATTATCTTCAGTTAAAGGTAGCTCTTTGATTTTAATTGTATTCTTATTCCAATTTTCATTAATATAGCAAAGGATGCTCAAGTAAGAAAATCTTTAACTAGTCCTAGAACAACAATAAAAACTAATAGAATGCCTGGGACACCTACTCGTCGTAGTACAACTGACTTGGCTAAGTAATATATATCATTTTATTTAATTATTCATTATTATTTTTTTTATTCATGTTATCATTTTTATTATTTATATTTATGAAAGATGAATTTTCAAACTTAATAAAGTATTTCAAATTTTTATTATTTTCACTCTGTTTTAATTAAAATTATTGAAAATATTTTAAAGATGTAAATATCCTAAAAGATGATAGTCTGTAGGAAAAATATCAAAATAATATGGTGGATGTGTAAGAATTTCCATTGTAATGCTTCAATTTTCTCACAATTGAGTTTTGCGACATGCAGTCTTGTATTATCATTTAACAATATCATTTTATTTCTATTGATTAGACATAGTTTTCACTGAAGCCACAAATCTTTTACTTTATCAAGTTGCTTAACATACAAACAAACATTAACGGTTTCACTCTTGTCGAGAAACTTGTATTGAATTATACTGGTTGCATTCCACCATACGCAAAGTATGATCTTCGAAATATGATTAGTTGTTTTTGGGGTGTATGATATGGGATTTTTGGTGACAATCAATGATGAATTAGCTTCTTATTAATGAAGTAAGCCCATTTTTCATCACAGGTAACCAAGAAGTTAAAAAAAATGATGTTACACCATGTCATGAAAGATGAAATGAGTATAGTGTTAGTCTGTGAAGCTACTTCTCCTTTTTTAATAAATGTGGGATCCACTTGGTCAGTTTCCACAATTCTCCAATTGCATCTAAATGTGTGCGAAATGTTTCGTCATTTACAATTTTTAAAATTAATTAATTTAAAGTCAGTCCACTTCTATAAAATAATTATTTTTCATTCTTTAAAGAAGAATATATTGTAATGAAGATGGCAAAGGAAAAAACCCTCGTAATCTATGTAAATGATAAGTTTCTTGAATAATATTATAAGGAAGAAATAACAATAAACTAAGTCTTTATTTTTATTATTGGTTATTAATAGTACAAGTACTATTATTATTGAATACAATAATAAATATTGTTTTATTGAAGGGAAAATATTTTATCAATTTCCTATGACTAGTCAACGGATAAGATAACAGAGTTTCTAGAAGTCGAAGGCTTTGAAAGAGGAAATTGAGAAGGCTATTTTACATTAAAATAAAATCTATGCGAAGTAAATATTTTTAATCTACTTGTTGAATAAAATTGTCTGAATAGCCTACTGATATTATAAATAATGTTATATTGATTTTTATACTACTTGGAACAAATAAAAAACAAATAGGTCACAGCAAAAAGATCAATTTTTTCAAGACATTATAATAACAAGTTATTTTATGAATATTACTGTTTTATGAAATCACGTTTAGTTATTGTCTAGAGCACCATTGAGATTTCTTGTAAATCTATTAATAAGCATTTCTTCGTTTATATTTCAAATTTTGTTTAAATATTATCTAATATTATTATTTTACTTCAGTATCTACTTTAGATTATCAATGTTCTTAGTAATTTTTGATAATAGTTATTATGCTTATTCAATAATTTATTATGATTTTATTAATTTAAATAAAAATAAATAAATAAATAAATATTTCATATACAAAATAATTGAAAGTAAACTTCAAAATACATTAAATTTTTATTAAAATGGAGTTATGTCACCATTAGCAAATAAAACAGATTTTATTTGTCTTAGTAAAATTCGTGTAAATGTTGAATACGTCGAAGTGTAATATTTCTACAGTTTCTGCAACTGACACAATAGTTCTATGATATTCAGATTAGATTATTGTAAAGGCTAAGGGAGATGCTATAATGCAAATTGATAGTCTTTAAACCAATCTTTAATGCGCTTGGCTTTATGGATGAGAGAAATTTCATGAAATACTGCATTACTGTTAGGAAGTGAATATTTTTTCATAAGACGGACATTTTTTAAACATATCTCTGTAGTCAAATATCGATCCAGCAGATAAGTAAAAGATTTTAGCCCAGAATATCACAATTTCTCCTCCATTCTTGACAGTTGGAAGGGGACAATCAGGGTGTTTCGTTTCATATGAATTTCTCCAATCATAAAGACATCCAGTAGTATGAGATAAATCTGACCAAATGAAGTGCTTCCAGTCATTTTGTATATATGTAATATGATCAAAATACCACTGTTCTCGTATTTTTGACTGATGGTCAGAAAATAGAGGATTAAGTTTGCTACGCGACCTTAGATGTTGGACTTATAAAGCTCTCATCTAATTGTTTTTAGATAGGCAAAGAATTCTGCTGTCACTTTGGCTGATGTTGTTTTTAAGATTTTTCTCAAAATCCGCTTTAAAGTTCGTCGATCTTTTTCAATTTGTATAGAGTTACAACTATTGTTGGATTTAACAAATGAGATCTTTCCTTGATTTATGAATGTACTCACAACCTTTGACAATGTAGCTCTCGACACATCTAACATACTGCATACCTCTGTTACAGAAGTCCCAGCTCACGTATTTCAACAGTCATACCTCTTTGAAAATAGGAAATATCTTTTATTTTACAATCTAAAATTGTGCAAAATTACATGGTTTATGTACATTATATTAGATAGAAATAAAATTGAATTCCCTTTATCAATACGCCGCAATTTATTGGACATGGATGTAGAAAATTAAAATATCATTAACATAATATTATTATTAAGTGTTTCCATTATTTTGTCCACGGGCTTTACTAAATTTATATATCTGTATGCACATTTTAAATTATTTTTTATCTTTAATTTTTTAAGGGAAAATTGATTTTTTAATGAAATAATAATTTTATATAACCAAATGGTAGTGACATTATTTTCTTGACTAAGCATTTCATTATTAATTTTTATTATGCATTTCGTTCATACTACAATAAGAGAACAATAACATCTATTCTACAATTAAATAAGCTGATATTGTACTTAACTGATCCAATGTGGAGACACTTGAAACCATTAATTTAATATCAAAGCAGTGGACCTTTTTTATCTCTTTGAAAAAAAGGTTTATATAAAAACTACAAAACACTGCGTATGTTACGCATTTGGCTCTGGTTTTATGCATTTGAAATGTGATTTGAAAGCCTAATTCTTTTCTGAAATGATTTTTATTAAAATATACCTTTATGAACTCAAAATCAAAATATTTAGTATAATTCTCCTCCCTCCAATGATTTGAAAAAACGATAGTTTTTGTTGTCAGTGATTTTATCAAATTAAATTGCTATTACGTGAAAAAGCCGGGTTTCATAAATTACCTTCTGGTTACTAGAAAAGAGATTTAGGGTGAAATACACCTTATCCATCTTATTCTAGATAAAGGACCAAAACTAAGGAACATAAGAATTATTGGATTAATTATTTTTAAAAATTAATTATTCTATGAATTCTTAATTGTATTTTTGTGCAGTGCCTGGTAAAACATAATTTGACAGAAGTCTGTTATATTATTCAATATATAATATATTTTTATTTATATTATTAAATATATTCTCTTAGTTTGATGATAATTATTTTCTCATATATTGATATTTTAACAGACATCAGTTATATTTCTGTTGTAGTAAAGAATTTTTAAAAATGGTTGACTGCTTTTATTTTTTGTTATTTGATTTTTTTCCTGTAGTATTGATCATGCTTCTATAGTCAATTTTTAAATTACAAATTTATGTTTTTGTCAATATTTTTACAGAATTTTTACACAAACGATGCAGATAAATTTGATTCAGTTCAGTGATAATTGAATTCTTTTAATTGATAAAAATTTTTTTAATGCTTTAATGTTTAATTAAACTTTTTGAAGTATGTTCGTTATATTTTCAGTACTAAAGAAGCTGCTTTTGTGAAAGGTAATTATATTTCATTTTATTTTTATATAATTACTTAATAACAAATCTAAGACTATTTTTTTATAAATCAATCATTTTTTTATTGATCCCATTAAAATTACATACTAAATAAATAACATTATATTTTTATTAATAATCGAACTTTATTTGCTCCTCACGAAACTTTAATGGGGAATCAATATGGGTATGGGCTTGAACATCAAAATTGCCATTTTTGAGACGCGAAAACCATTTTTGAGTTATATTTCCGATTTGGTATGTTCATACACACTTCAAATATGACCAACACCTTTAGTTGCCTTGAAACCTTGATTGAACAAGAAAAGCAGAATGTGTCTTAAGTGTTCATTTTCTTCAATTTGACATTTCAATTTGAAAGGCTGCTAATTACCAATTATTACAACGAATGAAATAATTAAATAAACGTACATGTATAGGAAAAGATTCTCTATTGATTAGCTGTTAATCAATTGGTATAATTATAATCTTTATTTGAGAAATTTTGAATTTTAAAAATCCGAGCGAAAATAAGTGACAATCAAATATTTATTTAATCATATAATTATAATAATATTAATTTAATTAATGAAACTTTACTGTCGTTAAGGAGTAAAGAAAGTGACTTGTAAAATGAAAAATTTTAAAATAATAAATATTTTCATAATAAATTAAAGTTTAATAATAATTATGAATAAATTATAACATTTTACACAATTAATAATAATATTGATTTTAGAGAAAATCTTATAAAAAACAAAAATGATATCTAAACTGGAAAACAGAGAAAACATTATTTTATTTTACTACGAAAATATTATATCTGTAATTAATGGGTTGATTTTTTGTTGTCTTCAGTTTATTAATGTACAAAAATAACGTCAATTTTGATTCATTGTTCCAAATAAATAAAATCTTATCTTTTTCTTATCAAATTTATTTCTCATTCATATGGTAGGATTGATACTTATTTTAAATTCAATTCTAAAAAAGAGAGATAAAGGCCATTGATATAAAGTTCCGAACCATATTCCCTAAAAAAAACATTAATCACATTTTGCATTCAGGCGAAGGGATTTTACGTATTTTCCTCAGAGGAAGGCCAGTTAATTTGTATGTGCCAACCACAATGACGGATGGATTTGACATAAAAAGTCAAATAAAAGAGCCAGACGAAAATCTGAGGATGGAATGGGTGTATCCTTTTGATTTTTCACTCTTGTAACGTGTATGTGTATGAATGGTTGAATGCTTTTTATTTTATTATTCATTCTGATAAAATATTAGGAGACATTTTTATGTTTCCATTAGAAGATTTTTTGATTAATACTGTCCTGGTTTCATAAATATTATCACCTTAACATTAATGTCTTAGTTACGGATATCGTGGCAAAGATTGTAGAAAAAATCTTTACTATTTACCAACGGGAGATCTCGTATACTTTGTTGCGGGAATTGTAATTCTCAGCAATTTGAAAACGAAAATACAGAGACATTATGTGGAACATACCGATGATGTTAAATGGTACTTGTTGTCCAACGGGCTTCCAATGTTTAGATATTATATTTATTAAGTTTGGCACTCCATCCAGATAAAGTCACTTTTGCTTCGGGTCAAGTTGCAGGTCATTCAAAAGTCGAAGGAAAGGTTTGTTTTCTTTTATGAAACTGAGATTGAAATTGATCTGACTCCATCATAGCCACATGTTCGGGTTTGGAGCTCATTGTCTCTTCAAACGTTGCAAGTTATTGGTCTGGGCTTTTTCGAAAGAGCTATTAGTGCCTTAGGATTTTCAAAATCGGTACCATTAGTTGTTGTATTAAATTAGAGATTTAGTAAAAATGTTTGCAATTATTTAAAAATCAGAATGGAAATATCAATTTTGAACATATCAGTTTATTTTGGAACCGATTTTCATATATTTTTTGTTTCGCCCGGATTCTTCATGTGCGACAATTGTCCAATTTAATCACATTTATCCGGGCATTTGTGTACATCATTAATGTCACAGTACTTGCCATTGACAATCCATAAGTGGTTGTCTGAAATATTGAAATTATTAATTTATAATTTCCAATTTTTAAAAATAATGAGAAATGAAAATAATTATTTTCCAACGGAAATTGAAATATTCATTGAGAATTATTTGTTGTTATTGTTCTGTTGAATTAATCTGTCTGGTATTATAGATTTTTCATTATTTTTGTAACGATCCTTTGTTTAGTATTTGTTTCCTTCAATTATCTGAGTCTTTTTGCAAAATACAATTTTCAGTCGTACAGTGAATAGTTAAACGAAAAATAGAGTGTTCGAAATGTCACTAAATCGTTTTACCATTCAAATGAGCTAACAGTAAAAACAACTGAAAGAGTTTTAAATGTTTACTTCTAAAACCAGTAACCAATGTTAATGATGTTAACATGTATTCGACATGTCCATTATTCTTATAAAGGAAAATATGAAAAATACAGCTTACAATGATTCTATTCACGTGTTCACATTTCTTTACTTGAACTGATCAATGGTGGAAATTGGGTCGCGGTAAACAAGATTCTTCAGATAGAAAGAAATCCAAAGGAAATTGTGACCAATTAATCAAACTTTTAACCTAATTCTTTTTTTTCAAACATCTCTTTTCACGAAAAGAGGTTCACATCTAGTTGAAAATATGATTACTTAATAATCGATATTTCTTAAAGTTGAACAGAAAAAAATTATTAATTTAACAACCAGTAGAATTTAATTACTAATTAGGTTACATTAAATTCCAAACCTTTAAAATTCTATCTTCAAATTATCCCTTTTCTAAAATGTCAGTTATATACGTATTATATAAATAAACCCCAAAAAAATAAAATAATTAAATATATTTAACTGCGTCTACGGTCATTATTATTTCAACAAAACACGTCGATCACGTTTTATATTACATTTATATATATTAAATATATATATTGTTTTTTACACGACAATTTGTTCTGTCACATAAATTATAACCACTCATCTGAGAGTAAAGAGCAGAGATCATATCGTACCTGTCAAGATGATATTTCTAAAAATAAATAAAATTGACAAAATTAGACGCCCCGCAATTTTTAATATTTTTTTAATTATTAAATTAGTTAAACGGGATGAATTTTTTTCTTTTCTTACATATTTTCTTCATGATTTTACATTCTTCGATAGTTCTTATTCATTTTTACAAATTAAATAGCGAAACTCACTATGGTTATTTAGATGAGCCGAAAATGATCTCTTTTAGCCCACTTACCAAAAACTATATCTTCTAATAATTAATTTATTAATAAATAAGAGAAATGACTTTATAACGGTGGTGGAATGAAAAAATTATTTTTTTGCGGAGGTTAACTTTTTCACCTGCTTTTATTCTTTGATCTATACCACAATCAATTAATTTCCTTTTCAATTACGTTTTTATATTATATGTGATTTTTGTTCTTAATAAAATTTCTTAATTTTCATTGAAAACAATTTTTATTAAATGATCACATCGAGGAAATATCAATTATTATAAGGAGATCTTTAAAAAGATAAAATAGAAATTTTAGAAAAAATAAAAATTTTTCTTACTATTATGATGCAAATGTTCGTGCTCAAAATTATATATATATTTATTTACAACAATAAAACTACTCTTCGAAATAAAGTTCATCAGCTTCAATGATTTTACTTCACCGATCAGCTAGCGATCTTATCTAGTCCAAGTGCAATTTTCTTTTTTTTATTCGGAAAACTCATTACAAGCCACCTCAATTTCAGCTCCAGATTTAAATTGGCATCATCTGAGGAAAGATTGCATGGATCGAAACAATCCATAATCAAATCGTGCAATATCAGAACTGTAGACAGGATGAGGCAAGATCTCAACTCTTTCTAGGTTTTCAAATTTTTCTCTGGTTGTCCGAGCTGTGTCTGGCTTGGCATTTTCCTGGTGAAACAATGTCCTCTTTCTTTCTCAAGCTGATTTTTGCACATATCAACTCTGTTCCTCGTTTGTTCTTCACCTTAGTAGTGTGGGATTCAGTCGTGGTTAATAAAATTGAGTTGATTTAAATGTCTCAGGACAGTTGTTTGATGTACACCAAAGTATTATCTTTCAAGACTGTAATCAATTCATTATCCACTAGCACTGAAGGTTTACCTAAACGTGGCTTATCTTCAAGTTTCAAATCTCCATTATTGAAGCACTTGAACCGCAAAGCAGCAGTCCTATGAGCCACAATTCTTTTAAATTCAAACTCGCATATCTCCTTTTCAAGCCTGTTTTCCAATAGTGGCGCAACAACATTTTTATCTCAAATTTGTCAAAGTCACCTTAATCTCAAGATTTGACAAAATTATTTATTGAAATTAAAAAACATACAGTCAATATTTAAACAAATGATAAATTGCTATACTATACTATATATACTAAACTATACATTTTAAACAAAAAATGTAGCTGTTACATTTTGAAAAATAACGGTGAAAAGTATTTGGAATGCAAAATTTCTATATAAGATGTTTTTGAGCACGAACTTTTGCATCACCCTAGTAATTTAAGTAATCTAGTTTTATTTATGCTTATAGAAACAATAAAAATATTTAATAGAAATTCATAACTAAACATAATGAACATAATTGCTCGTTTTGATTATTTATAATATTACATTTGTTGTTCACAAGTATCAACATATCCTTCACTAGTCAAACTATGAATATCGGCTACAGATTCATGAGAAATTTCATTATTATCTTTATGAAAATATACCGATTTCCTAAATCCATTCTGGACATCACGCAAAATTAGTTAAATGTTTTCTGTGAATTTTCTAAAACATTTATTTAATTTGCTAAACTAAATTTGAACATTATTATTATTGGATAATTATAATTACAAACATAATTATGTCTTAAGAAATAAATTAATAATAACCGAATAGATTAAAGTTGGTACTATTAATTTATAAAAAATAATATTGTATAAGATAGAAAATATAACTTTCATGTTGGACATTTATGATTAATTACACTACCCGACATGAGAAAAACCACTTACATGAGATAAACATAATATATTAGTGAAAATTATACACTGATTACGAATCTGCAGTTCTATCTGTCATATCGGTTCTAATTTACTAGATTATTCAATTAATAATATTAATTATTTAATTAATATATTTAGTTAAAGTTTGTTTTACTATAATTTAAGGCTGAGCAGCATTTTGAACAAATCAACTCTTAGAGCTTGTTGCTTTTTATGAATTACATTTTCAGATTAATGAATGAAAAGTGGAATACAAAAATAGAACATTTATAATGACTTCATTTATTTGACAATTGATCTATATTCATCCCAGTTTTCAGTTAATGTTGTTTAAATATTCATTTGACTATATTAATGCTTCGTCAAATGATAGTTAAAGTATAATAATAATATTGATTTCATTTTAAAAACACTGTTTATTTATTAATTATTTTTTTATCTTTTAGGTCACGTGTATTTTTCTAGTTTTAATTTTGAAGCTAATTAAATAAAATTTTATTAAGGATTTGTCGGAAATTTTATAATAATAATTCAATCAATCTTATTATTTTGGTTATAAACATTTATTATTTGCATAAGTTCATATTATTTTGCAAAATAAATAAGATTTAAAAAAAATATTAGGTGTACAAATAAATAATTCAATTTTGTAATTTTTTATTTAATTAATACAGTTTTAATATTTAAATCTGCGATTAATATTTAAATCAATTATTAATATGACATCACGTTTTCAAGAAGATCAATCAGAAATGTCCAAAAAATTCGGTTCAGCAGTGTCTATCATGGGAACAGGCAAGGTACTTATAATATATAATGAATGTTGTTATATAAAAAAGTACATCTTTGCACTGCATTCTTTACGAATTTAAGAAAGGAAAAAGAGTAACAATAGCATGCAAATCTATTTGTTACTTTCTAGCCAAAAACGTTGAGTGGTACAACGTATGTGCATTTTGGTTCAGACACTTTGAAAGCGTTGATTTCAGTCTCACAGATCGATAACGTCCTGGTGCTCCTAGAAAATGTGTCAAAGATGATTTGGACCAATTACTCTATGATAATTTAGGAGTTACACAGGCGGAACTTGTTAGGCAATTGTGAGTCACTCAGCAAACAGTTTCTATCCACCTACACGAGATGGATAAGATCTAAAAAGAAGGAAAATGAATCTCACATGAACTCAATCAATCCCATAAAAATCAAAGAATGGCAACATGTCTTTCTCTTCTGAATAAACTGCATCGAAAGTTGTTCTTATGGAAAGTCATAACGGGAGATGAGAAATGAGTTCAATATGTTAACCCGAAACATAAAAATTCATTGGTGTACACTGAAGAACCACCAATATCAGTTGCAAAGTAAAATAGTTTCAGAAAAAATAGTGCTCTCCATTTGGTGGAATATTAAGGGCGTGATATGCTATGAGCTACTGGAAGCTGGTAAAATAGATACTGCCGATCGCTACAACATTTAAAGCTAAAAAGCCAGTTTAGTGGAAAGAAACACGACCAGTGATATTGTTGCATGACAACGCTATGACACATACAGCTTAAAAGACAAAGCACACCATAATGAAATTTGGCTGGGAAACCTTGAAGCATTCGGCGTATTCTCCAGACATTGGTTCAACTGATTATCATTTGTTTAAGTAAATGTAGCATGCCTTTTGTAATACACACTTTCAATCAGTGGATGCCATACAAAAATGGCTTGAGGAATTTTGGCTTCTAAAGAGCCAGAATATTTTCAAGGTAGAATTTATCAACTGCCTGCAAGATGACTGGATAAAGTTATCCATAATTATGGCGATTACTTTAATTGATAAATTTGTATCACTTTTAATAAAAATAATTTTTGAAGGTAGTTAAAAATTTGGATTATTTATGTTAGGTGAAAATTATTTGGAGATACTTGGATTCGTACGTACAAAATTTTATTTCAAAAACAAGTTTTCTTTCACGAACTTAATCGTTTTCACATAAATGTGCGCCTATTATGGCTTTGCTTCATCTTCATTTTGGAGCAGGTCATCATCGCGGTCTTCGAGATTTTCAGCAGCATCATCAGACTTGTATTGATTTTTGTCATCATTGAGGTTTTCATCTTCAATTTACTGATTGTTTTCCAACATCTCTGTGAAATTTCCATTGCGCAACATTCCATTTGATATTAGACTCCACGCAGAATTTTCCTATTTTGGTTATTTGGCATTTAGGAAATTGCAGTCTTCTCAGAATTTCCTCATTTCGCTTTTACCATGATCCAAGGCAACCAAATACGAACAGAACAGTTACCTGACAGGGCTTTCTTGGTCTGGTCAAGAAGACTTTGGTAGTGGATGAGATTCTTCTTGTAGTTCCTGTAGATGTTTTTCTCTGTATCATTCGGACATTTGATGTCAATAAGATACAGGACTTTGCGGTCCGTGAACTAAATTTGACCTTTCACATGCGCATGGAGTGGTCTGACCGCTAAGCTACATCCCCCGAATAATTTCAAATTATCTCACAATTTATTTGTATACCTAATACACTGATGGAAATAAAATTATAGCCACCACCCAAAACCTAATTATTTTCCTAAAAACTGAATAAAATTTACTAAATTATTTTG
>JBBMKC010123775.1:0-16167 GCA_037834085.1 Bipalium vagum
TAATAATAATAATAATAATAATAATAATAATAATAATAAATATAATAATAATAATAATAAATATAATAATAATAATAATAATATTATTATTATTATTAATTAATTAATTAATTAATTAAAAAAGCAGTTTATAATATTTTTATTTTCAATTATTTTGGCAAGTTTAATTGTTGTTATTTAGCAAATATTACTTTAAACTTTATAATAAATCCAGATTTTATTTTTCACTTACTTTCATTAAATTGTTTTAATCATGTACCTATTTTTCAGAAATTTTCCATAACGATTTTTGATATATTGAGTTCTCAGAAGAATATTATAATAATTAAAAATCCGAAGATTAATAAATGGCCTGATTACATCAAATTGAAAGATTATTTTAAGTTGACGATTTGAAAGGCTTATATTTTACTGAAAGTTAAATTAAAAGAAATAATTATTATCATGGAAAGGAAAATAATTAAGAATTTTCGAAAATAAAATTACCAAAGCGTTCATTTAGAAAACATAAAGATGTTATCACAATTTTACAGTTCTTAAAGAACATTATAAATATTCATACACGGAGAAAAATTTTGTTTTCATTAAAAAGTTTTCAAATAATCAATATTTTAGTACATAAATAAAAATTTGAATTAATTAAAAATTAATAAAATATTAATAAAAAGAAAAAGAGAAAATAAAATGCGGAAATATGTTTCAGAAATTGAACCGATTTTTAAAAAAAGAAAAATAAAAGAATAAAAATTTGGAATTGAAAATAATAACGAATTTTTGCAAAAGCATAAAGTGGCATTCTTAATATATTGGACATTCGGTTAGGATAATTTTTAAAAACGTACTGTTTAACTTTGTTTAAATAAAATATTGGTTTGATCCATAAGTTCCTGGTTTTTTTCTATATAAATTTTAAAAGCAAATTTTAAACATATTATTTGTTTAAATATTAACAAGTTGCACACCATTTGAAAGCTGAGAAAGAGACGCTTAACAAACTTTTAAATAATAAAAGATACTTTTAAAATAAAATTACTCAATTAGAAGGAATTAAAATTTTACCACATCCTGCAATCAGTCTAGATCTAGCATCCAGCGATTATCACCTTTACCGATCAATAACTCATTTCCTTAGAGGACGACAGTTTGAGAATATAGGGCAGGTTGAAAATAGATGTCGTGAATTTTTCCTTTCCAAAGATAAAGCATGGTACCAGAGTGACATCGAACAACTTGCCCACAGTTAAACAAAATGGTCTTTATTTTTCTGAAAAAAATTTTTTTTTGATTGTTAGATTCTTATCTCTAAAACATGCATAATATTTTCATTAAAAACGCACGAACTTATAAATTATCCCGATAATTTAAAAAATCAAAACTTGTATAAAGTGAAGAAAAGAAAAATAAACACTAAAATAATTTAAATTTTGCTTAATATTTAGAGATTTAACATTCAATATAAATCCATAAGTAACAAAATTTTTATGGTATTTTTATTAAATATCAATATATATTCACAGCTATTTTAGCGGCCTATTATTATTTCCTGTAGGAAATTTGTCAATAAAACTGAAAAACAGTTTCCTTTTGTCTAAATAAAATAAACAAAATTAATATTTTATGACAGTAATAAAATTAATTGTTTAGGAAACAATTGAATTTTAAAAAATAAATTTTAAATATTGGTTTTTTATGAGGATTTTGATAAAAAATATATTTGGCTGGTGAAATATAATAACATTTTCTAATGTTTTAAGTTAAATTTTTATTTTGATGCACATGTTGTTTCGATAATAATCATATATTGATAAAATTTGAAAGATCACAAACATTTATTTATTTCATAAAGTAATCATACAAGGGTGATGCAAAAGTTCGTGCTCAAAAAAATCTTATAAAGAAATTTTACATTTCAGATAAGATATTACCGTGTTTACAAAATTTAATATCTACATTTATATTTAAAATGTATAATTTTTTTTAGTAATTTATCATTTGTTTAAATATTGAAATATTGACTGTATGTTTTTGAATTTCAATAAATAATATTTTCAAATTTTGTGATTAAGATGATTTTTACAAAATTTGAGATAAGATTGTGTTGAGCTACTAATGCAAAAGAGGCTTGAGCACGAAGGATGCTTGCAAAGAGATAAGCGGGTTTGAAGATGAATTATTTCTCAGAAGACTGCTGCTAAGTGGTTAGACGCTTTAATAATGGAAATTTGAACCTGGAACACAAGCCACGCTTAGGTTGACATTAACTGTCATGGGTGATGAATGGATTACAGCCTTGTTTCGATAAATGCAACACTCCTCAGAGGACGCCGATTTGATCTTGGAGCTTAAATCGAGGTGGCTTGTAAAGACTTTGGAATCAAAGCAAAAAAATTGGTACTTTGACAAGATAAAAATGCTAGTAGACCGTTGGATGGACTTTATTTTCAAGTGCAATATTTTTGTTGTAAATAAATAAATATATAATTTTGAGCAAGAACTTTTGTATCACTGTAGTATAATGTTTATTAATGATACACACTTTAGACTATTTGGTCACATTTGGAAGAGAATGAAATTGAAATTATTATTTTGTATGAGTTCAAAATTAGACTTGCAGAATGAATAGTACATTTAATGCCGGAGCTTTTAATTACTATATGATGTAACGCTGATTTCAACGCTTTCAATAGCAATGTAAGACCTTGAAGGTGAAGCTAGTGACAATACAGAAATGAAGGTAATAATCACAGCTGAATTTTTAAAACCATCAAATAGGTTGCATTTATCAAAGTTTCGACCATATCAAAATATTTAAGCCAATTTGGAAAAGAATGGATGGTAAGACGACCAGGAAAATGCAAAAAACATCGATGTGTTATCATCGCTTTTACATTGAATTGATGCCGAAATTGACTGTTGCAAGTACTTTAACATTTTATCTAAAACTGACTCAAAAGTGAAAAATGAAAAAAGCATTGAATTTGGTGTTTTTTATTTTGATTAATAAAGATTATTTTGAATCAAGTTACAAAACGTTTGATTTTATAATTAAAAAATATTATTATTGCTTTCATCAAATAATTTAAATAAAATCCTTAAAAATGTATACCAGACATTTAAAATATAGCCTGTGATAGATATATTGAGCAGTTAATGTAGAAGAAATAATTACTTCAAAATATTTTTTCATTTTTCATGATCAAACGAGAGAAAAGTATTTCAATTAAAATCTCTATAAAAGATAAAATGCAAATAAATTGAATTTATTTCATTTTTTGACAGTCTAGATATTTTATTATTATTATTATCATCATCAACATAATGATAATAATTACTTAAAAAGAGAAGAAATAAAATATTTTTAATTAAAGATCGCTTACATGAATATATCATTTTATCATTATGGGTTTTTTGAAAATATAAAGGCACGCTTATTTAACGTTATAAAATTAAATGGTAAGATTTGATTAAAGATTTAATTAATTTCATTAGTTAAATAAAAGTAAGTAGCAAAAATTAATTATAAATAAAACGACGTTGATATTATTAATTAAGAAAGAATATTAAAATTAGTAAAGAAGTATTCTATTTCTACAGATTTTTAAAGAAGAATATTCAGAAATATAATTTTTTAAAGATAATTTTCTGCAAATCGTACTTTTTTGTATTAAAAAAATAGATCCTAAAGTATTTAATGGTTCTAGATGAAATTTTTTATATGGAAAAAATAATATATAATATAAATTACATACCTTTTGAGATTTTTAAATTAAATAATTAAAATAATTTCATAATTATTTTCATATTTAAATTAATTAGAAAATAATGTCACTAAAAATAATTATTTTAAAAATGATGTTACTAAAATAAGTAAATTTTCATAATTTTAAATAAAAATGTAACTTAAAATAATGACTTACTAAATTTAGAAACGGTTGACAACAATTATAGATTTAGTAGGTTTTATAAAAAATAGTAAGAATCGGATAAAATTGAATATAAATGGACTCCTTTTCAAGCTTAAAAAGCTTTGTTAAAATATTTTAAATTAAATAATTTTAAGTTTCATTTAACGTAAATTAGAAATTTAAGAAAATTAATTTATAAATTGTGCTGTTCTAAGAGACAACATTATAAGAGACATCTAACAAAGAAAATACTATTTTTATCATTTTAAAAATAATATTCTTTTGTGTGTCAAGAATTTTGAAGTCTGTCTGTGACTGGTTCAAAGGTTAACATTCAAACCTATTATGAAATTTTGAATTGATATTTCTTTCGGCTACATAATTTCCTTCGATGTTATTTTATTCTCAAAGATTGATATGACATGGGAAGAATTAATCAACATTTAATATAGTCTTATTTATTAAAATTTAAAGCATTTTTCTTCATAGAAAAATATACCATGTAGTTCATAAAGGTGATATCATCTGTAAATAAATATTATTTATTTATTATGTTTAAAATGAAGCCTTTTTAATGAAGTCTTGAAAATAAGTAGTATCTAAATTGATATGCCAAATTTCGTCGTGGAAATTTTTCTCTGAATGACGAACCACGTTCTGTACGCCCATTGAACGTTTCTGACGACCAAATCAGAGAAATTATTGGATGTGATCGTCATATAACAACTCACCAGTTAGCTGAAAAGCTGAATATATCTTATGCATGTATAGAAAAGCGACTAAACCAGATGAAAAATGTAAAAATACTTTGATATATAGATTCCTTATGATCTGAAGGAAATTACGCAATACAGCGAGTTAGCATTTGTGATTTGCTTCTGAAACGCAACAAAACTGATATTTCCTGAAACGATTGATTACCGGAGACGAAAAATGGATTTGTTATTAGAATGTAACCCGAAAAAGATTGTGGTGAAAGAAAGGTGAATAAGCAGAAATTACTCCTAAAGTCAGTAGTCATCAAAATGAGTTTATGTTATCAGTTTTGTGGGATTATAAAGGAATAATTTACTCTTAACTCTAACCATGCAATGAAACGGTTGTCTACATTCAAAAATTAACAATTTTGAATTTTGAAGTAAAAAGACGTTCAAAATTGACCAATCGAAAAGGTATTGTCTTCCTTCATGACAATGTGAGGCTGTACACTTCTTCGGCTGCTAGTCAAAAAATATTGGAGCTAAGCTGGGATTTGATGCTACTTCCAATGAACAGTCCAGACATAGCACCGACAGATTACTATTTATTTTGGTTGCTGTAACAGTTTTTAAATGGAGAATAATTCAAAAATGGTGAAGACGTCAAATTGGATTTTTCTCTGTTTTTAACAATAAAAATCAGATGTAATGATGCTTTCTGAAAAATGGGAAAAGGTCATCGACATAATTGAACAATATTTATTTTATTATTATTTAATACAAATTGGAATTTATGTCTTTCACCTGAATTAGTTACAAAAATACGCATTTAACTGGTGTTCAACCTAATAAATAATTAATAAAATTCAAAACTATTCACAATTTATTAAATTAAAACAATAATAATAACTTCAAATTTTTATTTTAAGCTCTGTATAAAAGTCGAATCCAGAACGAAAGAATACTCGTGCTTTTATTAATATAAATCTAAAATTCTGATTGAGCAATGAATCGGTTTGTTCTAAGATCATTTTAAAAATGAAAAGCAAATCATTCATTCTGTACATAATACAGAAAACGAAACAGAACATAAAAGAATAGTTTTTTCAATGAGCTAAACGATCAATAAATATGTGCATATTGATAATTCCCTCTATTACTTCTAAAATCGTTCCAACAAGTGCTTAGAACGGTCCTTTAATCTGCCTCCTACAAAGCATTATCACTCAATTCTGTCATAATTGTAAGTGATGCAATGATTGATGAATTTGAGACTGAGAAACACTGCAGAATTACATTTCTATAAAATCAAGAAGCAGCAATTATGATTTATGATAAGTCTCGTTCAGACTGTAAAAGTTTTTTCAGGATTTTTATTCAATTTTTATTCATAATTTTAATATTAGTTTTTTATGTTTTGCGAAACATTGAAGTTTTCTTTTTTTTATTTCTAAAATCAATAGAAAAGTTCTGTGCTTGTTTAATAAAGATTTCAAAACAAAAATCGCTACAAATAACCAAAGCCCCGAAATCAGAGATTAAACGTCATTTAATGAGAAAAAACTCGTATAAAAAATAAAATTATTCAAATTGAAACAAAATTTAATTAATAAATCAAAAACTGACATTAAGTAAAATTAAAACAAAATAATATATCTTATTGAAAATCAAATAGCTACAGAAAATATTAAAACCATTAATTGCTGAGAAGAATCGATACATTTTATTTATTTTTCCAATGTAACAAGTAAAAATTAAATAAAATAATAAAATTCATATTATTAAGAGAAAGACGATGATTTCATAAGAGATATTAAAGAATGAAAATTAAGCAGTATTTTTTTAATCTTTATAATTAAATGTCTGGATAATAATTCTATGTGACGTGTAGAGACATATTTCTTTAAAGAATCATATGCAAATAATAATAAATGATGCCAGTGTTATTCTCTTCCCTGTTGCCCTACTGCAAATTTGTATTGATTCGGATATTAAATACCTGGCTTATGCTTTCGGATTCTCTCAGCGTTTAAGGAAATCTTATATCCGCTCAACTCCTCTACGAAATTTGTCAAAAATAATTTCACCAGACAACAATAGAAATAGAGGAAGTGATTTTCAAATGAAAATTATCATGATTACAATGACATGTGAATAGCAAAATAATCAAAGAATTAACTCAGGATCAATGAAAATGAGGAAATTCTAATAAAACCAAGTTTCATTATCAATACTTAATATTTTAAAGGTTTTCCCTTACTTCTTTTACTTTAATTTATAATTTATGTTATATTTTCTATATTTAAACTAGATAATAATAAAATAATTTTTCTTTGTCACGAACAATAATAAAAGTAGAATCACAATAAATGTTGAGTTTCTCAATTTTCTAAAAATATTTTTTATTCATTCATTACCATATTTAACCTTATTATTTATTATTAATTATTATTAATATCAATTAGACTTTTAATTTTAAGTATATTTTAATATCAAATATTCTTATACAATTAATTTTTTTGTCCCCTAATAAAACTCTTTATTCCATAAGCAGTGCTTTTAATTAGTTTTATGTCTTTGACATCATCGAGGTTAATAATTAGATTTCTTAATATTTTTTTATCTAGAAATAGAAGTCTTATTTCTAAAAGTAAGTCGTGATAAGATTAAATCACTATATTATTAATTTTTTTATATTTTCACTGTTTTTTCAATAATTTTTTATATTATTTTATAAAAGATTTATTTGGTTATAAAATGTTTGCAATTGATTTCATCTAGTTTTTGTTTTTATTAATTCTTTACGTACAAAATTGATTATTTTTCTGTCTTCATGCTTGAAACTAGGAAAACCTTATTTTGGTATATAATAGGTCATTCGAAAAGAAATCTCAACTTTTATTTAATCAATCATAATAAAAGACTTAGATTAATTAATTTAATTAATTTAATAATTTAGATTAATTATGCAATCATCGAATTATTCTCCATCCATTTGAATGATATAATAAAAACCAACTATTCAACCCCTCTTTTTAAACATTTTTATATTACTATATATATTCTACAAACCTACACATTTTAATTACAAGTCCATGAGCTTACTTTCGCGAAACTCCAGTATTACCAGGGATGAGACAAGGATATTTCAGTATCAAGCAGAAACAAGTCGACAAGCAAGTGAATGGTTTGTAAAAAGTGAATCGAACACAAAACAACCCACTTCAAAATCAAGATTATATTAACTGTTTTTAGTGATTTTCCACTAAGACTAATCCACTAAGACTTTTTGCCTGTTATTTGAACAGCAAATAAGTAATATTATTTGGAACTCATGCTTCATTTGAAAAGTTCTTCAAAAATGATTTACGGATATACAATTCAAACTTCCTTATAGTTATGATCCTGCTCAATCCGACTTGTACATTCCTAATTATTTGAAGAAACATCTCAGATGATAGTTAATTTGAAAACCGAGACAAAATAAAACACCAGGTGCTCATTTCCTTGATTTATCAAGATTTCTTCAGAAGACCTCACAATTTAGTGCGCGTACCACTCATTGATATAATAAATTATTATTACTTTTATTTTATATTATTTATTATTACTATATCAAGAAAAAGTATACAAAGTTTTAAACATATTAATAATAATTCTGACTCTAGTTTAACTCTAATTATAAAATACAATTGATCTAAGAATTAAGTTAAAGCTTAATAAGATATACGGAGTTCTACTTCATTTCTTTGAAATTATCTTCGACTTTTATTTACATTTATCAAAATTAAAAAATCTCAAGAATTGTTTTAATTTTATGAAAATTAAAATATTGAAATGAATATATTCCAACCGAATAGCCGAAGTGGCAAATACTTGTCCCTTTGCTCCAGCAATTAGAATTGCCAACGATGCCATAATAACGATTAAATCTAAAAATGAATGAAAAAACCAGCAATGATATATTAATAATAGAAATTAGTAATAAATTATAAAAAGACCAGATCATAAATCGAGAGTGAAAAAAGGAATACAGAAATAATATATCGGTACTAGACATACCGGATCCTTAGCGTGTAGGGATAATACTAACCTATTTATGAAAATGTTGTTCAATTGTATTTCTAAAAATAATTTATTTACATTTCTAAAAAAATGTCATGAAAATTCATGTTATATGTAAGAGTTGATAATAATAATAAATAATAATAATAAATCAATTTTCAAAAATCTATGTAAGTTAATTTTTGTTAAACTAGATCGAGACCCAACCATAATTTTAAGGCATACATAAACTCATAGAGCAATAGTGAAATATGATAAGATTTACTTTAATCACTATATAGACTCTGTTTTCTCCATACTAATCGCATTAGATCAGTTATTTAATAGTTTCGATAGTTACATAACATTGTTATAAGCTGAACAACTTGATAACTCACTACCTCACTTTTCTCTTTACACTATTTTCATCTTTTTAATTAACCAATTTCTGTAGTGGATTAAAAGGCATCTCTGTGATTTAACTGAATTAAAATTCTCAAGCTTTATAACAGTTTTCGTAAAAATCTTACTAGGCTGGTCACACAGTCAGGAATTTCTTTAAAAATCTTTTATCAATTCTTTATTTATCTATTGTAGACTATTTATTTAATGCACTTTGGTAAACTCAAGTATCATTTTTTACATTAATTTGTTATTATTTTTTCAATTATTATTATTAAAACTAGTAGCTGCAAAAATCTTTTTTTTTTAACTATTTTAGGCACTTAAAAATTCATGACAATAAAGGAATTGGAGAACATTGAAAATCGAAAAAAAATCACGAAAAATAAACACTCAGAATATGATTTAAGTAAGTTAACTTATGAAAATAATATTCAAATATAAAAGATATTTTTACTGATATTTTACAATAACTCAAACATCATTAGAAAAAGCATTATGATTTCCAAGTGAATCTTTAGAGGCTTTAGAAATGTCCAATATTTGCAAAAACTTTAACGAAAAAATTCTCAAAGCAAAAGTTATTTACGAAATGATTAAAGATAATTTCATATAAGTAAATATGATTGATGAACTAAATCGAAATTGACCTGGTTAATTATAATTTTTTAATTTATCAAGAAAGTTACCGATAATAGAGATTGGTTTCTTGATAAATTTCAACCGACCACTAAGCCCAAGAAACTTGCTCCTGCAACCTGCTGACCAAAGTCTAATTGCAAACTCTATGCTAAAAAAGAACAGTAGCACTATCTCCTAAAACTCTTTATATAATTTCGTAAAAAAATATTATCACCATTATGAATAACATGTCAATGGCCATTTCCGCATAATATGACACGGTTGACAAAACACTGAGAATCAAGCAGATGAGCACCATCAGAAATCTAATGTAAACTTTCATGAAAATAATGAATTGTAATTTTCTTACACAGTGAAATGATAAAGAAAACATTTCCAGCCTGTTGGGCGTTCCAAAAAGTTATATACTTTTGTCTGAAACGTTAATTTTGCACGATAATTGGTGAAAATGGAAATTTTTTGCCAGTCTTTACCAAAGAGATTTGAAAGTCTTTTCCGAACCTTTTGATTTATATTTAAATCTGGTTTCACTTCTTCATCCATATTCATGATTAGTAAATCAGTTGGAGAGTTATTTAAACCTGGCATAGATTGGAAACTATAGGGATTGATTAACTTTTGCTGTGCAATATTCAATGTAGAGCCGCATAGTATTTTTGAGGAACTATCAGAAGCAAAAGATTTCGAATTAAGATTCTGAAAACTCAAGCAATGATGAAATGTAGACTGATCGTGAAAATTCATAAGTTTTCAGCTAAAATCAAATTAACAGCTTTCGGTTATTTAAATCATTGGAAGTATCAAGGTAATAAAAGTAATACATTATAACAAATATTTAAATTGTTATTTATACTTGATTTATTAATTCTGCCTGATTAAAATTATAATTGTTATTTATGACTGCTTTTTTTAAAAATTAATAAAAATAAGTTATTATTTACATTTTTTAAAAGTCTAGTTAGTATTTAAAATAATTATTGTGTACTTAATTAATTAATTACAAAGGGTTACTAGAACATTTAACATTATTTAAAATTTTATCTACCTGAATATTTATGAAAATATGACTATCATAGCTAGAAATATTGCTAGAACAGTAATATTGCTTTTCCAATAAAATATTATTATATTTAGTTAACCTTGTTGATTTCATGAAGTATTACTGTCTTATTATCCCAGGTCAATTAATTATCATTATCATAATATTATAATATAGTATTTACAGTATATCAGAAAATTCATATTTCTGATGACCTGGTTTTCAACTCCTTTTTCATCGTTAAAATTCTTTAATTCGGATCATTAATTAGTTCAAGGAAGTATTAAAGCATTCTATGCTTGATACAATTAACTAACTAAAGATATATTCGTATTTTTTCCGTTAAATTTTCATTTCTTCTATCCATATATTAGACATAAATATATCAATTGTGTATCTTAAACACTTTTAAATCAGTCAATCCTGTTTTCAATAATATCTTGATAATAAATTTAATTCTTTGATTAATTACGATGTAATTGATTAATACCCGTCTTATTTTATTAATTTTCATTAAAAACACTGTTGTCTTAATGTGAGAAACAAATTTCGCTCAAGAAAGAAACGTCCCTGTACAGAGTTTATTAAATGATCATCAATTGTACATATGTTGATCGAGCCAGAGTATGTGTATCTTTAAGACGGAGCGTCTCATCGTCACATCCATTAGAATTAATCAAATATTGTTTACTGTCAATAGATCTTATAATCTGCATTTTATTTAGATAATTAATTAATTTATTAGTTAATTAGAAATTTGTAATTATGTTTTTTAGCTTTTCACAAAATTCCTACATTTATGCATCTATAATTTGTCTTTTACGACCCATATTTATTTTCAGACTCAGCTGATTATGTTTCATTTAAGGTTTAGCAAACTATCATATTGTAAATGTTAACTGTCGAATAATTAAAAAAGTAATTTTTATTAATCTAGCTTCTTACACCAATGCTCTTGAAACAAGTTTGTCGATCACAAGTTTCAAGATCACTGGGTCGTTTGAGGATATCCAGATCTTTTATTTATCCAATGGATCAAATCACGAATATATTGGAGTTCTAAACATTTTAGTAAACACATATCGACAAACTACAATTAAACAATCATTGAAATTTTAAAAAACTATTACTATATTAGGTTGTTCATAAAGTTTTACACCATTTTTGTACATTCATTTTAAAATAGCATAAGTCAACCGAAGTAAAAGCTTTATTGATTAAAATAGATCAATTATCGTCTATCATTACCTTGTGATTTTTAGCGCACGTCTCAAGATTTCGAATTATTTTGGTTAAACAACTTAATAAAATAAAAAATTATTTAAAAAACAAGGTACACGCTCTTTGAACAATATGAGAAGGTCAAGGAATTCTTTGGTTTCCTGATAAGTAAAGTAGATAGAAAGTAATTAATTTCAAGAGAAACCATATTTTTCAGGAAACATACAGTACGAAATAAAATAAAGATGTTTCAGACAGCTAAGGCTCTGGAACACCACACAATATCCAAAAAATTTGCGGGAACAATGTACATGACGGGTAATTATGATAATATTAACAGATGAAAGACCAACGTGATACTGTTTGATAGTTTTGGAATAAAAAAGGATATTTGCGTAAAGAAGATGATAGAAGATGTTTCACAATAGAAAATGTGATTTGTTTGCGATGCATAAAAATGGACATCACCTATCAGAATGATATACACAGTTCGATTCACGTAGGTACTAATCTAATAATTAGATTAAAAGCTAGGGGAAATGTCAACAAGAAATAGCGTCAGTACAGGATAAATTCCATAAAAATAAATGTAGAAAGTTCATGCAATATAGCGATAAACATGATAAAAACAACCAAAAGATAAGATTCTATTATTAGGGAAACTCATAGGAATCTTCAAATCAGTATCATAGTGATTATTCCTAGGAGATCGTGGATGTAGAAGATGACAGTAACAAGTAGACTGATTTACAAAAAGATATAGTTTCGAGACGAGCAATGTCATACAAGATAGGTGATTATGGTCAACGAAAATCAGACACCGATAGATAATGTGATGCAGCGATGCCTAGTGTGACAGTAGTGATACAAAAGTGGAGATTTGAATGTCTATTAGATAAGAATCTAGAATTAATATTATGCGCATGGATAATAAATAAATGAGAGGTTGCACAATATTCAAAAGAAAAAATGTGAAGATATATCACGGTGTGCAAATGATGCCACTAAAAACCATGGGAAAACTATTAGTAAATGTTGCAATAAAAACACAAGTAGAAAATAATTCTACTATGAAAAGGACACATCAGAGCTTATAGGATGTTTATTATTTCAGCAACAATTGTTTTTGTGTTAAAACAAGAAAAGATGGTTTCTAATACATTAAAATCAGTTAATAATTTATCAAAAATGATTTATAATACTATTTTTTTTCATAATTATCTTTATTTTAATTTTCCATCTAAATTTAGCGGTTTCTTTAAGTAAATTATTAGACCCCATTTACCTATATTTATGCTAAAATTTCCATTTTCTTTATTATGGTATCAAAAGAAAAAGAAATATAAGAGTAAAGAGAATTATTTAAAGAGAAAAATATAAAAAGAAATATTTCCTTAGGCATTTACCTGGTGACGTCATAAAAGACTCGGGCTCGATAACAAAAATAAGAATTTCTAAGTCAAATCTTTATTAAAAAGAAATCATAGTATATAGTTACAAAATATTCAAAGTTTTTCAATATAAATACCTTCACTCTTCACACATTTGCGCCTTCGTTCAACAAGTTGGAGAAAACCATTTTTGCAGAATTGAGGTGACTGCGCGTTGAGAAAATCAACTGTTACATGACGCAAATCTTCTTTATTTATCAAGCGCTGCCCTTATAAATGTCGCTTTAAACGACGAAAAAGTCAAAAGTCGCTAGGTGTCAAACTTGGGCTATAAGGTTGACGTGGAAGTGTGACCATTGAAGTAAGTTCAATTACTTGTATGGTCTATTGAGCGGTATGGATTGGTACACATATGAAGAAAGAACTATGTACATTTTCTACCGTTCATGAGAACGTAACTATAAAATAATATCATGGACAGGTGATTTCAATAAATAATAAGGAATTCTTTCATAGTTTTATTTCAAGTATCATGATCGTCATTTACACTGGGTGGATTTAGAGATAATAAAGACTTTCATTGTAGAAGGGTAACTCACATAAAGAAAACAAAACCCTGTCTAAACATTTTATCTATATAAAGAACATCAAAATCTTTTTTTACATACAGGTTGGTATAAGGCTGTGATTTTATTATAATTTTACATTAGAGAATATTAATAAAAATAATAATTAATAATAATATAAAATAATATAATTCATTACAAAGCAGTTTGATTGAATTTGCAATCGATCGAATATCTTCTTTGACCACCGATTTACTTACTAGGCACGATCAGCGAGTGGCGAATATTCCAGTAACAAGTAATTGTCAGAGTTGAGGGGTTGCCTTCTTTATAGTAAAATCAAAAGGAAGAAATATTTTGTGAAAGCTGAAGTTTTAAACTTGGTTCGACTGTACAAAATAATGTTATATGGATGTTTGACTTTTTATATAATATAAGTAAAGATGAAAAGTCTTTAATGCTTATTCTAACAAATGATTTTTTAATTATATGTTTGTTTTAAATAATCAATTACTTAAATAAATGAAAGGTAATTTTAAAAAATTTATATGATGAATATTTTATTAATAATAATGAATCAAATTTAGGAAGAATTTAGGCTGAAGAAAGTTTAATTTCAGAGATATTAAAGTAATAGAGAGTTATAACTTCATAAAAATATCCGCAATAAAAACCACTAACGAGATTAATAGTATTTTGGGACAAATGATATTAAATATTCTTCTGTTACGAATTGGTTTCTTCAATTTCGGTTGGGAATTACTTTTTTTGATAGTTCATCAAAAGTGACTACGAATACAATTGTGATTGCAGTTCCAGATTTGGAACGGGTAAATTTGGATCAAATGGCAGAAATTCTGAAAATTTTTGGAGAAAGAATTCAAAATATTATCAGTAATTACCTTGATGCTAGACATCTTTGTGTTCAGTGGGTGCATCAAACTTTCTCAGTCGAACAAGTGAAGGTACGGTTGAGAATGTGCAAGGATAACCTGAAAAAATATCAATTGACGGTCCTGAAATTTTCAATCTATTGATAACCGGTGAAGAGATTTGGGTATATTCTCACGAGAAAAGTTCATCACGCGAGGTCAAAGTATGTAACCTTAAAGACGATTCAATTCCAAAAGTGAAGAAAACTGAGAAAAAGATAATGTACGCCTTATTTTTCTTTTCGTGAGGAATAATCAAAGTATTCAAGTTTAATAAGAGAGAGGATATCACAGGAGATTAGGATACGAACATATGTTTGTCTGAAGTGATCGCGGCTATATCCGAGAGCCATTCAAAATATTGGTGAAAAGGGCATATTTTTTTAAATGCTCAATCACATAAGACTAAACTTACGGACGAATACTTGAGTGGTATGGGTATTGCGTTGCTTCCCCACCTACCTTGCAGTCAAAACGTAACTCTGATTTTTGGCTATTCAAAAATTTGAAAAAAGATTTACGGGGCAAAAAAAGAAAGAAGAGTTGGATTATATTGTTCATCCCAAATACTGTGATTACTTTTATAGATTTGTGTAAAAATTCCAATAAAGGTTTTGTTTTCATTTTAATGCTAAAGAACTTTCATCGGTACTAATATATAATCTTATAAAGTATCATGTTGATATTATTATAAATCTTAGATAAAGAAATTATATATTTTTCTTTTTTATTAAAACTAGTCTAGCCGAAATATTTCCAATATTAATGATTACTTTATAAATATAATATTGACATATTTTCCGGTGGGCATTTTGGAACTGTAGAAATCAAAGGAAAGAATATAATTTATTTATTGTCATTCACTTGCGAACAAAAATCAAAACTAAAATTTAAATTCATGAAAGGCAAAGAAATTTTAAAAATTCTAATTTATTCCATTTAACATGATAATGCAAAAGATACGAAAAAAATATCGAAGCTTGAATCTACTAAGTGGCTATTTCATAATCTATTTATACCAAGCCCTCTCATATTGATATTTATTTAAATTAAACAAATATCTTGTTATGATAAGATTACGAACGTCCTTTAAAAATAATTTAACATACAATAAGCGAATTAAGTAAGTTCACCCCCTAAATTTTGACGACTTTTGCTTATATTTCACAAATTAAAGCTTAATTTTTAAATATTATACGTAAATTTGTTTATCTGCATCACATGTGATCTTATAAATTAAATTGATTTAAATTTAATTTTACATATTAATCAAAGTAATTTAATTTTAGATGTATTCAAGAATCAGTGAAATTGACCGATTACGTAT
>JBBMKC010123885.1:0-16167 GCA_037834085.1 Bipalium vagum
AACTTTTATCGGGGAAAAATTATCTATTTCTTTTGATATATCATGAGAAGTGCTAGCCTTGTAATGTTTGCTAAAAAATTCATACAAGATTGTACAAAAATTGTTCAAAATGTTTAAAAATGTTCTCTTATTGTGGTGATGCAAGACTTTTTACCATCACTGTATAATAAAAATTAATTTAATTAAATTTTTTAAAAATGTGATTTTTGTTATATATTATGTAATAAAAAACTGGGGATCTACTATAGTATAGCCTTTTTCTGTAATGCAATAAGAGAAACGTAGTTCTGAAACTGTAAAAAATGATTGAAGAAAATAATTCTTCTAGATCAAGATTGCAGGAAAATAAAAAAATGGAAGCATTAACTATAGTAAAAAAAAACTATAAATAATATTGTAGTTCAAAATTAATTGATTTTATTTTTTAAATGATCGATAATTTTATTGATTGCTAAATTTTAAAAGCTTATTTACACTTCAATAAGTCTACTATTTTACTCACGCTACCAGCAACAATCAAATCTATTTTCTTCATTTCGTTCTAGCTGAAATCAAATTTTCAAAGAATATTCAGTGTAAGATTCAAGATATTTGAGATATTTTAATCAAAATACAATACACAATATTCTTGAAACTCATAAATTTCTTTTAATATCTTTTAAAGTATTTTTTTAATTTTAAAAATGTCATAACTGATTTAAATAAACAACTAAATAACCTTTGGCATTTAAATCAAATTTCAATTATATTATTATTATTTATTTATTATTATTATTCATGATACGACTATTAAAATTTGTTATTTTTAAGATATTTCATAATTTTTAAATTTTACTTAAAGTTCACATTATCTGTGATTTCACAAATAATGGGATATTGGTTTATTTAGTAATTAATAATTTAATTTAACTTTTATTTTTAATATTTTTACAATCTATTTATATTATAATACATATTTATTAAAAATCGATAATTATTAAATTTAGTGCAACTCCAACATAATTCAATTTCTTATATATTTATGATAAAAAAATATACTGTAAATCACAAAAAATTGTTTTTAGCGCAAAAACATAGTCAAAGTCATTTTCATTGTCTATTTGTCTTTTAGATTATCTTGTTTGATTCTTCGTATTTTTTATTTTCTACAATTATTGATTTTAATAATTTCCACAATACCATTGAACGATTATAAATCTTGAAAACATAACTTTCGAAATAATGTTGAGTAACATGAAATCTCGGTTTTATCATGACTATGAAAATGATGTTTGAAATGAATAAAAATTTTAGATAATTTAATTATTCGGTGTTGATTTGAAATACAGTGAGTTCTGTGTAATTTGGCTATTTTATTTCAGCGAAATCTTTATTTTTATATGTAACTGTAATTTTGTAATTGTTAATATAATGGTGTCAAAAAAGAAATTCAAATGTATTTTTTTATGAATTCTACCTGAGAAATAATGAACCCCGGTAATACACATACCACTAATAATGTGTACATATTATTTAAAGCACCGTTTGTAGAGAGGGTTAGAAAATCTTTTTCGGAACTCTAGGAAAAAAACTGCACTTGAAAAGGCAACTGCTGAAGATGATGGTTCTCACACTTTTTTAGAGCTCAAAGTAATCCAGAGAACTATTGGCAACCATCAGAAATATCAAGACGCTCGGAAAATATGCATTCCATTAGTTTAACCATAAACAGTTGCTACAAAGATTTACAGGTTTCACATTTTGAGATATAAAATAGCAGGCTTTCTGGGAATTGTAACATGCGTACAAAGATTGATCGAGATAAGAATACATAATATATATTGAAATATTCTTAACATGTTCAAAGACTTTAAATCACGGTATGGTTTTATGTCATAAAACAAATTATATGCGAAAATTTGAAGACAAAAAATTGATCATGCTTTAATTAATAGACATTGGATATTTCATGGAAATAACAATTCCAAGTAAAGCATTGGAAAAACAATCGTGAAAAAATTAAAGAACTTGATATAAAGAAATCTTACAACGTCCGTCCAACATATGAATCTGATCTATCGATAACAGATTGCTACATCTTTTAAACACCACACACATAACATATGTCTTTAGTAATCTATGCGAATATAAGAGATCTTTTTCAATTTTCATAGAATAATTGCAGATCAAAAATTCTTCAAAAATAGTATTTTTCGTCGAAAATACCCTCTCCAGTAAAATTTTACTTAATTTGAATAATAATAATAATACAGGGTAATATTAAAGTAATACTAAAATCTAAAAATAAGGCTAAAATGATACAGATTAATTGGAAATTAAATTTTTATTAAAGCTAACCTGTAACTTATACATGACAATCTTGAAATTCTACAAGCAATGCAACATTTACTCATTAAAATTTAATTTTGTTCAACATTTGTGCATTTAATTCAATAAAGTTTTAAATTTTATTTACACCTTGTAAATGATGATCTAATTTTGATTTCATCAATAACATGAATTAATATTTGAGTTATTCGTGTTTGCCTTCAATATTTTCAATATATACAAGGTTCGGTCAATAATTAATGCACAATAATCCAAAATAAATCAAACGATGTAATTTATCAGTTTAATATTTTCTTATAAATTAATCTATGCTCTTTCATAATCTATAATCATAATTAATCCATTTATTTGAATTTTGTAGATATGGAGTCAGATTTATTAAATATTGTGCATTACTTATTGACCGAACCTTGTATTATATGTAAAAATTGTTTTTACGATTATAAAGTGCAACTTCTATTATAGAAATGATCCATTTCAGAAATTGTTCCAAAATAGAAGTTACCACATAGATAATAGAAATTACCACATCAAGTCAACAAAATAAATCGAATTTTTATTAAATTTATTGAAAGATCGACTTTTGGCAAAAGTTTATTTAAATAGAAAATGATTTCTATGAGAATTCAAATTTATCACAACTTCCAAAATATTTCAATTTTAAATTTTCCTCATTCCAAAAAATTTTGCAAGTTTAATATAATAATATTATTAGTGTGAGAAAACAATTATGAATCAATGTAATAATAAAAATGAAATCGAATGTTAAATAAATTTTTAAATAAAGAATTGATATTATTATGAATGATAAAAAAATTAATAGTGCTCATATTATTATTTTAAAGTTCTAATCTGGTCGTAATAAAATTAAATTATACATACCATATTTGTCTTCTAATAAAGCTAAGTCTGCATCAATATATATAATATTCCTAATTATTATTATTTATTATTTATTTATTATTATGACTTCTTAAGATACTTTTAAAATTCCAATAAACCAATTACTGGTTAATTTCTACTTAATAAATATAAATATTGATTAATTATCTTATAGTGTTATTTTTTTACATTGAGAAAGTAAAATATTAAGAATAAAATATAATAAAAATAATTTAATTTGCCAAAAATATTTAACTGATACTGATCAAATATTTTTTAATTTAATTTCTGTTTTGAAAGACAAAAATTAAATAAAAGATTTTTTAATTTCAATCTTTATTTTATAATTTCCAGTTTTAAAGACAAGTAAGCTATGAACAGTGACGGATTTGATTTATTATTATTCTGGAATTATACTGTTTTTAAAATTATTGATTTTATTATAATTAATGATTATCGATTATATTTAATGTGTTCACTGCACCACGAAGTTATATGCCAGAAAATGCGTTTTGCAAAGACGACAGATTACAAGATCATCAAGAAATAATTTTCAATAAGGATGATAATTATCTATGACAATTTTACCATGAAGTTTTATGTGTTATACTTCTCTTGATTTGTTAGGTTGGTTTTAAAATAAATTAGTTTGTTTCATAAGTAATTTTCTGTAATCTCTTCTGTATATTTGTTGTTTTTCGAATGAAAAAATTAATTTACCAAATTTTAAATACTATGCATCATATTATTATAACCACCACATTTTTTCATGTTTTTTCAATTTATATTAACTATATATAAGTAATTTATCTATTTTTGTGAAAAATTTTCTTGTCGATCATAAGTTTAGCGTAAAAAATAAATAAAATTAAAACTTTAAATAGCTGTAATTAAAAATTAGCAATATTTTCAACTAATAGGACGTATGGCCTCCTTTCGCATCATTCACTTACTGCAAACGCTTGGACATAATGTCAATAGATCTGTGGATCATCTCATAAAATTTTAATTGTGAAACCAGATACTGTGGATGAGATCCTTCTTCGTTCTGAGTCATCTCGCGCAGATTACTCTTCATAATTCTCAAGATATTTTCAATTGGGTTCCCTGGCCAGGGCAGGACATTGACTTGTTGGAAGAAAAAAAATTCTACACAATTAACTCGTTTATGAACAACATTGTTGTACATAATCCATTTCTCATCACCAGTTATCAGTCGACCGAAAAAGCCTCATATTTGTACCACACCCAATAGAATAAATTTAATTTCTTAACAGTTCCCTACTTTAACAATAAATAAGATTGTGATGATCTACAATTTTTTTCTTTATTTTGAGATCTTGATGTCATTTCAGTAATATGTTTTTTAATTAACATTTATTCATGTTCCAAACGAATATTTTCCAATTTTAGTCTGTAACACATGATCAATATTTTGAGGTTCGAACCTTCTCTTTTCATTTTTACTTCTTTCATTCAAACAATAGAAAAATAAAGAGCTGGCTATTTTAATATTATTTTTTTATTTTAATTATTAAAAGTAATTTAAAGTTAATTAATTACATTTTAAAATTAGAATTAAAAATAATGGTTTAAGAGCAACTGATTATTATTTTTTATTTTTTCTAAAAATTTTAAAAATTGAATATTTTTGGAAATATTTATTTAAACTAAGTACACGTCATGATTGACAGCTTAACTGTCCAATTAGAGACGTCAAATTACAATAAAAATTAATATATAAGCCAGCGTAAAATCATTATTTTTCACCCAGAAAATTGCCAAGAATAAAACGATGTTTTGTTTTGGTAATTTTAATTGGCCTGGCTAGGGTTTCCCTAGCACAGCATTGTGAGTGATTGTTTAGTGATTGGGGGTTTGAGTGATTGAGGGTTTGTTTGAGTGTCTGACTGCTTGTGTATCAGATTGTTTGCTTGTTAAGCGTTTGTTGTTTCTTACCCTCAATTCAATTAATAATGTTTATAGGTCGTTTTGTAGTTTTGTTTTACGAGCTTGAGTACCCCATAGCAACCTCAGGTATGTTAGATACTCTATGGAGAAAGAGTTGCGCCAACAAATAAAAACATGTCCGGTATCCAGAAGATTAATCATCTTTCAATATCTAATTCTCCTTTCGAATGTATGTTTGAAGAATTTTAATTATTAAATAGCATCAGATCACTTTTAAAAAATTAAACAATGTTTAATATATAAACTTAAGGTTACCTCGTTTAATGTGTTTTAATCCTTAATTTTATATTAATTTTTTGCCTTTTTATCATTAAATTTTATGCAATGATTTAAGAATATTTCATACATACACTAAATTATGTAGATAACATGAACAGGAAATTGAAATTACATTTACAAGAACCGATATTGATAAAGAATTCATAAAATCAATAATTTCTTAAAATACTTTAAAAATCGATAATCGATAAATTTTAAAACTATCAAGACATTGTAAAAAAGATATTTTCATTTTATTCAATCATTAGGTTTTATTCAAATGAAATTATGGATTTTTTATATCAAATTTCAAATTAAAATTTTTCAATAAGTTTTAAATAAAATATTTGTAAATACAGGGTGGTCATCCGAAAACCGGGAAATTTTTTAAAAAATTATATTTATAACAAATATACATGAATTTCATAAATTTTCAAAATGTATATCAAATTAAAGAGGGATTTTCAAAATTTAATAACAATTTAAAAGCATACATTAATTTAAAAAAAAATGCTGTCTGCGTCTGCACATAATTTAAAAACAAATTAGGATATGCATATTGTATGAATTCAACCCAAACCGAAATGCATCCCAAGTAAACCTAAATATTAATGCTGCAAGGGTGATGATAGTGTAAGTGAACGAACAACACAGATGTGATTCAATATGTTTCGTGACATACCTTAGTATCATAAGCAAAGACCGAAAAACGGTTTCTCTCCCAAATAAAGACCAATTGAAGTCAGCTGTTGAAGAAGGTACTCAGATAATAGTGAAAAAATGGTTAAGATGATAATATTTCCAAATTCAACATTTCCAATCATCTCAAAGCTCTTCGAAAGGATTAAAAAATTATTTATTTAATATTGAAAATCCGCAATTTCATACTGGACAACCTAATATTATTCTATATGTATATAAATATAAATTTTTTAATATTAAAAATATTGAGATAATTTCATTCATTATCGTATTATAATATTATATATTATATATATTATTAGAAATATTTACTGAAACTTCCTAACCAATGCTCAGTATTAAAATATCATAATGTGACCCAACACCCTATAAAAGATTAAATAGGAAATATTTACTCATATCCTAGCAAAACCTCATGACCTTATAATCCCGAACTGAAAACATCATGACATGCACCTTAAACACATTTGCCTTTCAATATATGATGTATAAAGAGATCGCTCCAAACAACGAGTACAGCCTGTGGTGTTGTCCTATCCAAGTAGGTTAAACCGACACCTTAAAAATCGTCAAATCCGGCGAAACTTGCCGAACAACTACACCGTATATAGAAAATATTTATATGAGGTATCAAGAATTTCTTTGTTTGCACCAGCATACAAAATAACTATTTAGAAAGTTTCTGTTTCATAGTTAAGATTTAGTATGTGAATCTATTTCTCATTAAAATGTTTAAAAAGTACTGTTTTATGACTAATATTGACAACTACTTTTTATATTTTCTTGTTGAAATAATAAATCTTATTATTGTATATTATTTCATTTTCCTACAAGTTTACCATAGAATCTAATCATATTAAAAGATATCGAGTCAGATTAGCTGTGCTTGTTTAATTTTAAAACAAATAAATATGAAATATTAATAAAGCAGTTTTTAACTGTAATATCACATACTAGTACGTTAAACCATACTATTTTGTACATAAACCAACGCTACTTCAATATTTTTAATACAAAAATTGTCCAAGATTAATTGTAATTTCTTTAATTGGTAATTTTATTTTCTGACTGATCAGAATATTGACTAACATACTTGAAGAGAAGTAATTTATTAATGTTTGATTGCGTTTGTTGAGGTGTTGAGTACCAGAAATGTACCCTATGATTTGTAACTTTTAATTAATTAATGAATGATCCTAATTTTTTGTTTTTAACAAACTCTATAGACATAAGTCAACAGTAACCTCAAGGTTAAGATAAAGTATGATAGTAGCTTCACAAATATATGCATAACATTTTAAATGAATTTTTTGTTTTCTTAAATGCGTACTTATTTCTTTGGTTTACCAAAGAAAACATTTCGAAATGACGTGATTGTGAGACGAATCCGCACTAAAGTCTGAATAATAACTATAAAAATCATGTTTTGAACCAATACATTTGTAGAAACACCACCACGATGATCCACCAATGGATGATGATGAAGCAAGTGACTTCAAGCTCGCTGCTGGATCAGAGCTCACTCTTCAAATCATCATTGAAAGAGAAGGAAGAGTCTTGTTTTGCATTAATGTCTAATTATTAATTTTATCATGCTACTTATCCCTTTCTTATTAATTTATTTATTTTCTATTATTGTGAGATTTTTATTATTTTTAATTACAATTTTTATTGCGTGACTTTTTCTTTGTAAGTATATACCTTTTTATTACTTTTTTTGTTTATTTATTATTGGTTTGTTAATACAATATTTTCTTTCAAGTCTTTTATTTTATTATTTTATTTATAATTACTAAATTTCTTTCCTTTTTATTGCAGTATTTTTTTAAATCCCATCTTAATTTATGGTTTATCGTGATTACATACATTTATCGAACACAGATGGACTTATATCCAGTAAATTCACCAGATATTGATTACCAATTTACAACTTTAAAGTTTTAAAAATTCAAAAATGTAACAATTTTTTAGTTCCGCTATTTTATACAACATTACATTATCCCTTGCATACTTTTAATTAAAAAAGACCATCATCTCATTCCGTATTGCCCATACTGATGATTCCATCTGTGTTTAAGGATCTCATAGCATTCATCACATCCACTTTTCATCACCAGTTACAATTCGATGTAAAAAAGAGTGATTTTCTGTTAAAACAGTTAACGAAAGCTTTTATGCTTTTCTTACTGACCATTTCAGTCTATTCATGTTGTAATCATTCTCATTAGTTTTCGGAGCACTTCTAACGCATTCAAAACCTTACAAACAAAATCTTATCAACATTCAAATTTTGAATCAAATCTTTACTCAGCTGATGTTGACTTCAATGATTAATGCCTCTACCTCTCTATCCTTCAACATCTAAGTTATTTTTCATATATAAATTATTTACTGCATGCTGGCTTAGATAGACAATATTCGTAGCCAACACCCTGCTCTTTGTTAATCAATCATTTTGTGCTACGTTTCCCCTAAATGATGCTTTGTTAGTATTTTGAAATTTGCGTTTATTATTTTAAAATAAAAATTTTTAAAATGATAAAACTACTAATTTTATACTTAAGTTGTACAGTAAAGAAATAAAAACAAAAACAAAAAATAACCTCATAAAAAAATTTCTTATCCATCGCGAAAAGACCGCCAGAAATTGTTGGAGTATGAAGTGGCTGTGATCGATCATTTTTTCTTCGAAGATCTTCTCTAACTGGCACAGGATTCCACTTAAAGCTCATTTTCCAATTAAATCCGCCCCAAGTCATGTCTGACACTATATTTTTAGATAAAACACAATTGTCCCTATCTAATGTAACCACCTGTGCTATATTCGAAGTTTTCATCGCTTATTATGTCGATAATTGGAGCGATTACAGTTTTACGGTCCTTTTTTATTTCAAACAATAGCGGCTCAAGCCATCCGATTGTGACTTCACAATGCGCATCGAGAAATAAAACTGTCTCTCCAGTTGACTTTGCTACACCGTGAAGTCGCGCTCGAATAAGACCGGTTCTGGATGGCATTTTAAACAGACGTACTGTAGTTCCAGTTATATTCCCAACATATTTCTTCAGCGGGTCTTTCAAATGGTCTGAGACATGGTCAATTGAAAATGTCGATTTAATCGAAATCTCATTAAGTATTTAATTTTGTTTAAGTAAATATTTTATAAAATAAAAATTCTTTTTAATCAATATTTATTTTGTGATGCGCTAAATAAGTGAGAATAAAAAAGAAATAACTGTGAAAACTTCAATGTATTTTAACAAGTTAGATAATGCGTGTCAGTATATTAGAAATCAATTCATCAATAACACCAATTACTTGTCATTATTATTTCTCAATATATCCAATACTGTTGTTGACACACTTATTCAACCATTTAACCAGTTTATCAAAAACCGCACTGAAGAAATCATGTATCTATGTATTTTATATCGTTAAACATATCAAATTAACTGTTTATATTTCTTGGATGTTATTTTGAAATTATTAACTTTGTATAAATCGGACGAAGCGAGATCAAAAGATCGAACCCACAATAATCAATTGTGCAACGCGATGCTGCAGTTTGGAGAATTAAGGCCTTTTATTTTGAAGATATCTTAACTTAGAATTTCCAGATTTTCCTCGTTTTTTCTAACCTTATTTGATCCATTCATAATGCTCGATATTTATATTTTTAAAAATCTCTCAGCATTACTCATAAATGGGACACTGACGTAATCCCAAAATACTGGATATCGAAATCTGACATGATTTTCCAGCTATCAGTAGTAAGATAGAAAATTTCCACTAGAAAATTTCCACTCCGTATAATTCTTTTCAGATTAAAGTCTAACTAAATATGGCTTTGTCCACATTATCACATTAATTTCATAATCTTATTGATCTATTCACAATAATACTCGCTATTTATCTTCACACATCTATTAGCATACATTGTAAGTGTAAATCTGCAATCTGTAAATTAAAATTTATTTAATCAACAGTTATTGTATTATTTTGTTGAACTTATCTCCACGATGATTGAAATATTCAAAATTTACTAAATTAGAAAGTGATTAAAATCATTAAGAAATTATGGATATATCTGGGACACAATTTTCTAAAAATAAGAATATAATAGATTCTCAGATTGCTTTGATTACATTTAACCTGGTGGATAGTCAGATTTTTTATTTTCTTGCTATTTTCAAAAACGTCTTCGATTTCACAAGAACGTCCTAATTTTTCCTCATCCAAAACATGTGCTCTCTCAGATCTATTAAATGGATTTGTTGGAAAATTATATCCTGATTTTCATCTATATTTTTCAAATAGAAATCCTTCTCAAAATCAAAAATTTAATAACGTTTCGATATTCAACTGCATCAAATATTGAAATTTCAGGTCAATGTTATAGAAACAATTGATCAATTAAAACAAATGATATTTTATTTATCTACATTGTGTTATGCATAAATATAAAGAACTCCTTAAATTTAGGTTGCTTTTTTATTTTTTCTCACTACTTATTGGTGATACCAAAGTATGTGAAAAAAATTATTTAGTATCATTTCATTTATTAATTATTTTATTATAAACTAGTTAAAGTTTTATTTTTAATAATTATTATTATAATCATTAAAAGTAATAATAATAATTAATTAATTAATTTCTAATTAATTGAAAAACAAGAGGAAAAACTCTGACCTCCATCAGTGGCATAATGTAAGGCAATCTGAAAGAGATTTCGATTCAGGAGTGGCTGCTCAAGACAAAATGAATTACAAATCGCAGGACCTCTGAGTACTCATCCATATTTAGACTCACAGAGGTACCTAAGACAGAAATAAGTGAGACCTAAATAAAAGAACTAGATCAACTGCAACTATTGAGAATTAACGTTAGAGTTGAAATAGTATTAAAGTTGAACAGAACTATTGAGATATAGGGTTATAACCAGCTTGATTATTGGTATTTTTATGTTCAATTACAATTTAGTTGGAGAAAAAATTCAAGAACAAAATTCGATCAATTTTAAGAACTTAATCACGGAAGTACTTTTGATAGGCAAAACTTAAGACTCTTGTTTAATATTTTATAAAGCTCAGAAATGGAACAAAATTCATGTCAAAACGACAGGAATTGAAAAGGTAAAGACAGGAATATTAGTTTCCAGCAATTAAAACCGAAAATAATCCATTTTAGACGGAGTTTTAAAGATATCAAGAATAAACTGAAAATGATTGTTACAAAATGTTTCACGTTAAATCTTTACTAGATTTGTAGTAAAAATTGGTTTTCAAGTGAAATATACTATAATTTAAAACTTTTTTAACAATATGTAGACATTTCTGAGACAATGAAACCCAATTTATCAACCAAATCAATTTCATTTTATTTGATGGTAACCTATATTTATAAAACTGTCGAGACTCAAGAAATATTAACAATTTTGATGAGACAATTTTTATTCTGATCTTGATGTGATTACAATTTTATTTTAATAAAAAATAAGAAATCCTAAAAGAATAAAATTAAAGCCCTAACAATTATTAATATTATTATAATTGTTGTTATTATTATTATTATTATTATTATTGGTAATAAATTATATTACGAAAATAAAAATATATAAGAAAAAAAAATTATATAAAAAATAAAATTAGAAGTAAAAAGGTTTCTAAAAAAGAAATCTAACAAAAAATATAATACAAATATAAATAAAGAAATAATTTATAAAAAATTAAAATAGAAAAAAAAAGCATAGAAATAAAAAGGACATTAAAAATTATAATATATAAGGTTAATCAAAAAACGAACACATTACAAAAAAATTTTAAACATAACAAAATCACGTACCTTCCACCTGATAGACAAAGTTCAAAAAATTCCGTGCATAAATAGTAATTAAATTCCAAACATACAAACAAAATAAATAAACGAAGACGTGATTGTAACCAAAAACAAAAGCGCAAATTTGACAAAGGTGTCATCATAGACGCAGGATCAACATCTACCAATTTAAAGCTTTTTGATACAGTAATTTTTAATTATTATTATTTTATAAATTGTTGTCATTTTTCTATTTATCATAAAATCTGGTAAACTGTTACAGCTTGCACAGATTCCCTAAAATCACATTTAAATTCACATCTTCTGGTAATCACTATTAAGTAGGATTACCCTTGCTTTTGTTTTCACATTTTCTCTATTTCTCTTTTTGTTCGTAATTTGTACAGCAGTTGGGGCTGATGGATTGCCTCAGGGCTTTTCCACAGCTTACAGGATAACTGTGATAAGATTTTGGAATTCTCATTTGAAATTTTATTGTAAAACTACATTTTTACAAATAAAAATATTTGTTATTAATCGATTTGTTTTCATTTTGTCCTATTTTATTCACAGATCCGAACTACACTCCATAAAGCCTTCTGATAGTAGTATACGTTTTGTTGAGTGACCTAAAATCCCAATATCGATAATTTTAACTTAAAATCAGTCACTTTTAGGAACTTAAAACCATAAAATGAATTTTTCAAATGCCTTCCTTGAAATCAAACTTTTAAATATATAATAAAAATAACTTTTCATTTCCTCTTGAAGAATAATATAAATAATAATAATAAATAAATAAATTTCTCTTTGTGATTTTCCGTATTAAGAACAATAATTTTCTTGTGATTTCTGTAATGTATTTTATAAGAAAAAGTTATCAAATATCTTTTTATTTAAAGGATTATTTAAAATTTTAATTCAAAAGCAATCTTATACAACGCAAAAAGATGTTTCTTGAAGTTAAGTTTCTCCGCAACAAGAACTTAAAAATGAAAAATATCTTCATATTATTGGATTATTCTTTTAGTTTAATTTTTCATACCTTTTAATTTTCGACTTGATTATAGATCATACTTTAAAATGTTATTGGTTGTTTTGTAAATAAGCAAATTTATTTTATAATTTTTCTTTTTGAATTTATATTAATAATTTTAATGTTTTTTACAATTTTTTAAAAATTATCATATGTATTTTTCCATTTGATTTTATTATGTATTTATATTTATATATTCATTTTTATATATTTTTGCTATTTAAAAGTATTAGAAATTAAAGATTAATTTTTTAAGAATTAAATATAAATTAAAAATATAAATTAAAATATTTTATTTGTTTAAAATGTATTAAACTTTTTGAAATTATTTTTTATGATTATCAAATAAAATAAGAAACCACTGTCTAATATGCAAAAATCAAGTATTTGTTGAAAGACATTCATCTTTTCATTAATTTTATTACTAACTTGAAATTTAAATTTTCAAGTGAAATACTAAAGTTTTTATTTTATATCAATAAAATATATTGATGTTAAAATTTTTATACGATAATAAAATTGTGATATCTTTAATTTTAATTATTATTGTCAACTTATTTTATCATAAAATTATTAATTATTTACTTTTTATTGCATTTACTTTTTTCCTTGTTGACAAATTGCGTTTATTTGAAAACCCTTTATGTGTTCTACAAAACCTCAGTAATTTTTTACGTCGATAAGTTAAGTTTTATTTAAGTGTCAGAGCTTTCAAGAAAGGTAATTCGATGAAAAGCAACATTTCAGACATCTACTTTTATTCTCTTTTAATCAAAGTCCTAAAGTTGAAAAGATCAAAGATTATCTGTCCTGTTTTACATAAAAAAGTTCAATTGCCCAGAGCACTGCAAAGAATTGGTTCAACAAGTTTCAAAATTAACACATTTAACTTTAAACATTCCAATTCGGCAATCCAAGTTCAATGAGGACAAGTTGATTGTTCTATTGAATGAAAAAGGGTGTTTGTGAACAGGAATGCAGATAATTGAACAAGACAATTTTTCGATACTCTAAGTAAGTTATATATCTTTTAAAAAACGAAAAAGATAGTAAAATTATCTCCAAAATATCTCAATATTTAGCACCAACCGATTGCCATGTTATGTTTGTTATTCAACTAATAAGAGGAAAGTACTTTTAAAAATGAGAAATATTCCACTACGAATTCTGGAGTAATGATATAGACAATTAGAAAGAAAATATGAATGTATGCAGTATACAGATATGGGCATGCATGTGGTGCTTATTATTTTTAATATTATTTATAGTTATCATAAAGAAATGACAAAAAGCAATTATAGAAGATAATTAATTTCACTAAAATATTACTAAAACAAAATCCATTGATATATTCGCAATGATAAAATTAATCATTTTATTCATCATTTTTAATATTTACTTAAGAAGAAATACTCAAAATCAATTCAATTCACTTGTAATCTGAATAATGGTCCCCGGTGTCGGAACCATTAGCAGGCATTGATTACATGATTGGCAAGAACCTAGGATAACCTATACAAAATATAGTGTTACTTAAAAACTTCATGGTATTGCGGGACTCTTATTAGAGTCTACAGTCAATTACGTTTTTATTCCGCCCTCCCCATCCCCACCCCTAAATGGAATTGAGTTAAGAAATCCAGAGAGAACTGATTCAAGACACTCACTGAGAAAAAATATCAAAATTATAGATCAACAAAATAAGCTGGAAGATAATTAATATGTTCGTTTTTTATCAAGATAAAATTATTAACAAATACATTGCCTAATAAATTTTGTCTTTTGTCATTTTCAAAATTAAAAATATCGTGTTTAGTAGTGTTGGGTAGCTTACTAAAACAAATTGATAAAATAAGTATTACTAGGTGTAGCGTTTAATTTTACGATTATTTTGAGAAATTAAAACACATTTATTTTGAAAACCTAGTATTACATTTTAATTACCAATACCCCATCGCTAGATGCTAAACTTGTCTAAATTTTTGTTAACTTGGAAAAAAAATTTTCTTTGAACGGAGTATTAAGTTCAACCAATTTTATGTCTTCAAAATTATGGTAGCATTTATCACGTAGTCCATTTGCTGTCGATCTAAACAAGTAATTAGATGGAACCTGATCTTGAGAGTACGGTGGATGAGGTAAACATGCTTTCCAATAAATTCCAACGCTTCTTTGATAGATTTGGCCACATGAGGTCGAGCATTGTCATGCAACAAAATCACTTTGTCGTGTCTATCAATCCATTCTGATCGTCTTTCTTCAGTCCCGGGAGTTTACTGTTTTCAAGGTAAATACATTTTTCCTTTCCTTGTAATTATACGAGCCAAAAATGAATTTATTATAGTTTTTTCAATAAGATTTTGCAAATTTTTTTCACTCTCACATTCAATTCGTGTTGAATCCATTATCCTTAGATTTTAATCTTTCTCATTTTACGTAGTTGATTGCTTATAGCATTTTGAGAAACGTTTATCTGTTTGAGTAATTGTTTTTGTGTTTGAATATTATCCTCTGTTAAGATGGTTACAATTTTGCGTCTTCAAAATTGCTTCTGACGATCTTTATCTTTTAAGTCAAAATCGCCTTTCCTAAATCAATTGAACTATTGTTTAAAGGTGCCTTAAGAAGGAGTAATTTCAACTAATATATTTCTAAAATTAGACCATGATTTTCATCGACAATGTCTTTAAATTGAATAAAATAAGTATAGGTGTACAAAATGTTCTTTTGTTGGCTCATATATTGCCATGTTTAATTGTTAAAAATATGAAATTCTCAGTTTAATAATTTAAGTTTGTTGTTAATATAAAAATTTTAAGTATTAATTAAAGTTAAAAAAATAAATTAAATTAAATCGATAAAACAATCTGATTTTTTAATATAAAGCAAAGGAATCTACAGAATAAACTGCTACACCTAATATATTTACTTTAAGAAAATTAACGATTATTAGTCTTCGGAACAATAAATAATATTAATCATTAGTGTCTTCAATAATATTACACTTCAACATTATAATTTGGTAATAAAAATTAAAATTAAAAGGAATTTAATAAAATAAAATAAATATTGATAAACATTAAAACCTTAAAAATATAATAATAATAATAATATTAATACTAATCATAATAATAATAATAATAATAATAATAATAATAATAATAATAATAATAAT
>JBBMKC010123995.1:0-16166 GCA_037834085.1 Bipalium vagum
ACACATTATTAATAGGAGTAAATTGTAAAAATATATGTAAATATTTCTACGTTTTTCATAATAAATTCTATATGGCTGACACTTTTGAGCATGAGTTCTGTATTCTTTCTCTCCATCAATACATTATAACCAGGCCCGTTTTAACTCAATTTTAAAATTTTTGAATTTTTTATAATAATTATTTGTTCTTAATGTAATATTTTATCTTTCGCACTAAGATCATATGATCCACAAAATATGATTATCACTAGTCTCAGTGATTCAGACATTTCCACGGACGAAAGCTCTTCATTTCCTGAGATGACTTTATCTGTGTCAATAAGGGAGATCTCATTTTTGGATCGCTGCAAGATAAGATTTGGAGGTTCATTTACGGAAGATGATGTTGAAAATGTTCGGAAGTTCTCCAGTGTTCTTATTGTTATAGTTTATCTGGTACCCTATTGGATTATGTATTTTCAAGTAATTTTAATTACCTTTTATCTAACTAAATATTAATATCTTTGAAAGGACTACTACTGTTCGTACTTAAAGTACAATAGTAAATGTTTTATTTATATATTTTGCTTGTTAATTATTCCGATTTATTATAAAAATGAACATGTTCCTAAATGATCTGGAGGCGTAATATAAGTATACCATATATTATTATAAAGAGATAAGAAGTGCAAAATTTCGGAAAGCTGAAGATTTTTTGAATTGTAATTAAAATTTGATGATATTAATATTTTAATTATTAAAAATTATAAATAATAATAATAATAAAATATTATTTTATTATTTTTGTTAAAAATTGGACGTTTTCGAATGTCCTGTTGAAATTTGAGTTTTGGAAAGAGAAAAGTGAAGACTATTTGGTTTTTGTAAATAAGGGAAAGAATGTTCTGGAGATTGAAAAGCTTTTGGGTGTGATGGAAATGTACCCATTCAGGAGAATTGAAAAAAAATCCAGTTTTTATATTTTAAGTGTTCTTTTACGTAAAACTGTAGATAATTTATGACTTCAATCCTCAAAGATGATAAGAATTATAACCTAAATGTTCCAGAAAAATAATGAAAATATTTGATAAATTTGAAACACAAGTTGTCACCTGGTACAAATTTAATTAATTTTTATTTTCATTTTTATAATTTATTTCTCCAATTTATTTTTGTTTATCTTATCATAACCACTGTAATGAACGCTTGCGATTGTTATATTTTAATCCATTTTTCGTTACAAGTGACAATTCTATTTAAAAATGGATTAGATTTGTGACAAGAAAGCAACATCAAGCTAACTTGCAAATGTTTTTTTGTGTCTGTTTTCCCTGGAGTTCATATTCAAATTTGTTTTTGGATCATATGTGAACAAATTTTTTATTATCTGCTGTGTATTAGCGCTCCACCCAAATACACTATTAATGTTTCAGGCGATCTCAGATTCCGTTGTGTCGCGTAAAACCTTATTGATGCTTGGTTATTTAAAAAATTCGTACTCAAATCTAGGAAGAGGAAAAAGTTTATATATATGTTTGAAATATACATACTTGTAAATAATTAAAAAATGAATTGTTGCAATATAAACTGTATACATCTTAACATCACCTCACTCATTATTGTGACCCGTTTAATATCAAGAAAAATGAAAATATTTTACTTTACTCATTGAAATAATAAAATTTTACCTTCTTAGAGTCAACTCGCTTTATAAGCGGTTTCCGCTTAACATCATTTAATCTTAATTTTATTTTAAAATAATATTATTAGAAATAAACCTCTCAATATCACACATTTTAAAATTGTTTAAATAATAGCAACTTTTGATGACTATTTGAAAACATTAATAACTAAATTTACAAAAATATTTCACAGGTATACGTATGATTCAGTTTTATCATTATCTTTTCCAATGAAAATATTTATTCAATTATAATAAATTAAATTTTATGAATATTTTATTGTGTGATTTATTTTGATTATCCAGCTACCTAATAAAGTATTTCATTTGAATATTTAAAGTGACCAGAGAATGATAAGGTCCACATTTATTTTGATATTACTTGAAAGTGAACTTTGGCTGAGCTGATAACGCAAAATTTTTTAAATATTTTTCTTTATGAGAAAATGAAAATTTTGTTTCTTTCAATTTATTAGTTTGATGCAAAAGTAATGTCATCAGCTTTACTTTATTGTTAGCGGTTCTTCTATAGGAAAAGCACTTGTTTTTGATAAAGTTGTGTAACACTAGTCTTTATTAATCTTAATCTTTATATGATAATTATATATATTATGCGTTTGGTGGAATTATGAGGTCCTAATACACTTTGAATTGGTTCCAAATGGAGTTACAATAACAGCCCAGTTTTATGTTGAGCAGGTGTAACGTGTATATGAAATTCTTGCAGCCAAATAACCAGCTCTAATAGACAGTAAAAGTGTTTTATTATAGCAGAGCAATACTTGTCCACATGTTGCTTGTCAAACCAAAAATAGAATAAGGGAACTAGAATGTATTGAAGTCATACTACATTCAGCATATAGCCCGGACCTTGCACAGTCGGACTATTACCTATTTCGATCTATGGCTCATTATCTGCAAGGGAAATTTTTTCCAGAATTTGGAAGAAGTGAGAATCGTTATCACTGGTTTTTTTATCAAAGTCCAAAGAGTAGTACATGAATGGTATAAAAGAATTAATTGGGAGGTGGTTAAAGACAATTAAACACAACAGATTATATTTTGAAGACTGAGACATGTTTTAAATGTCATAATTAAATACTTGTTTTGATTTCATATTGTAGTGACATCGAACTTTTAGGACAGCCTAATATAAACTTTATTTTAATTATGACAGATAGAAAATTCTTAAATCTCTCTTGTATGGTTTCAAGCTTGGTAAAACAGCAAAGGTTTTCCATGCAGATTTTTGCAAAATTTATGGTGATTATATCATATGTACAATTCCAAAAGGTTTTAAAAAGGGAATGAAAATGTGAAGGGCGTACACAGGATATGAATGATGAGGATCTTTTGAAATTAATCCAATATTAACGGAACGAAAATTGACAGAAATATTCAAACATGACCATGTCACAATTACCAGACATTTGCATCGTTTTGGAAGAAGTAATCTCTATTGTAGATGAGTTTTATATGTTTTGACGTCTCCAAAAAAACTAATAGGGTAGTTATGACCTCAAGTCTGCTTAAAATATTGAAAAATTCCAGTTTCTGGGAATCAATTCGGACGTCAGATAAGACATGAAAATGATTAGCAGTAAATCAGTCTGATGTGAGAATCCCAAAGGCGATGCTCTGTTTTCCGTGGATTTTTAGAGGATTATTCCAATTTTGAAATGCTCAAACAATGTGAAAAATCGAATGCCAATGTTTATTGGGAGCATTGTAAAGAGTTAAGCAAGTTCTACAAAGAAATCGATCCAACTGCCATACGATTTTATGATAATGCGAGACATGTCGCAAAAATTGTCCATGAAAAAATTTAGGATTTTGGGTGGGAACTTCTTCATCCGCCTTACATCTCTGACTTCGCCCCATCCCATATTTATTTTATTAAATAAAAAAACTTGTCTTGGAGAAAAATTTAAAATTCAAGTTGAGGTAGAAAAATGGGTGGTTGACTATTTTGCATTTTTGACAAGAGAATCCATGAGCTTCGTAGATGTCAAGCTGTCATATATGCTGGTGGAGAATGAACAGTTATATTTGTTATTTTCTTAATGAATTTTGTTGACTTTGAAAATTGCATTATATACTTTATACTTTTGCACCAACCTAATAATATTTTTCTGTCCACCAATATCAATTAGTTCTTTCGAAGAGTCACAAGTTTGAAGTAATATCACTTCACTCTAACATTTTCCATAATTGATACTGATTGGATTACATACTTTATTATACTATATTCCCACAATATATTCTTTTTAATATTCCGACACTTGATGGTAAAAAAATTCTTGTTTTTTTGTCAACATGTGTAGGAAAAGAAAATTATTATAAAAATAATAAACTTATGCCATGTTTCTCAATCAGACCCAGCTTCCTGGTGAGGGAAATTTTCATTTGTCTGGAAAAGTCAACAGGCAGAATTTAAGAAATTGAGAAGATTCAATATGTAACTTATCAGAGAAAAGGTATTTTATAGTGACAAGTTCTTTTGAAATAGGGACACTGTTTGTATTATATGATTTTTCATAAAATAATGCATTAAACAACACAAGTTCCTAAATAAATTTATTCATCAGCTGTTTCAATGCTTAGACTATTTGATTTCCTTTGCAAATATTTTTCATGAAATAGTGTTTCGTACACATCATACATTCATTGATACCATGGGAAAAATCCGATCAAATTAATAAAAATTATTATATTTTTCCGATGAAACAGCATTTCATGATTTTCTAATCCAAGAAATGACTTTTGAAATGTCAAAGGAGTTTGTCATTTCCATGTCTGGTCAATTCTATTTCGAAGGAAACACTATTGATTAATGAGAATTAGTAAGTAGTAATATATTTTGGATAATAATATTTGCAATCCGTTCGTTAGAATATTATTCGAAAGATTGACCAGTTTTCTGTTTCACTTGTAATTGTAAAAAGGTTTTGAAATAATAATTAAATATATAATGGGATAATTTAAAGCAGTTTTATTGGTTTTTTTCAATTTTTCTATAAATTGATTCGTACTAACTGGATTTAAGTGTAAAATTGTAAGAGGAATTTCTAAGTGATTCGTTTCTGGTCAATTTTTATTCATTCATTATCCATTTATCTATTAATATTTAGATGGAGACCACCTTTTTATCCCAAGCCCTCCATATGGATCTTATATCCGGCGATAATAAAATCGTAATATTTAAATTAAAGTACTACTTCGTTAATTTCTGTGCAATGATTAAGGTTATTCCAGCCTGCTGGTTATCCACAATGGACATACTCATAATCATGTGTCTTCTTCCTATCCTTGTTAGATTTGTATATCCATATTTGATTAAGAAGAAGTTATTTCCGCATGGTTCAACCAGAATAATCTTTGGAATGATTTTGGCAGCTTTATCTGTATCTATTGCTGGTATCTTAGAGCAATTTATCCTAAATGATTTTGAAACAAATAGAACTGAAATACAAGTCATTGGTAATTCAGTTTAATGTTAAAATTTGCATTGATAATATGCATAATTATAATAATAATAATTATTATTATTATAATTAATAATAATTTACTGTATAATACATTTGGATTTGTGACGCAAGTATATTACATTTTTTCTGTAGTTGGTGAATGGTGTATGTTAATATCAATCGGTTTGTAATCAGAATTAAAAGTCATTTTTTGAATAGATTTATTAAGTGATCAAACAAATAATATTTAAACAAATTTTATTAGACCTGGAAATTCCTTTTTTTATTAAATTTTACAAATAAGTTTATTTTTTAAATTTCATTCATACTTTTTAAATATTGTAAAATAATTAAAATGATTAAACAATTCCCTAAGTCTGATTAGCCTCCTCATAGAGTAAAAATATTTTTTTTTCAAAATTTTGGAATCTATTTCCAAAACATAATAAAATATATAATAACATCATTATAACTTATTAGTTACTTTATGCTAGTCATTTTCATTATATTATGTACAGGATGTTCGGGATAAATTTGACAGTCTCATCAAGAAATAGAAAAATTCATTGGTAACTACAAAATTTATATATTTCAAAAAAATACAGTACAAAAGTAAAGTCCACTATGTTAAATAGACTTATTCAGAATAACTGCCATTGACGTCTATTACAGTCTCAGTCCGGCCTCGTGACTTGGAACATGCTGATTTTACACTTTCTTTTGGAAGTGTTTCAAACACTGCTTTAGTTCTATCTATTAACTGAGCTTTTGTAGTATTGGTAGACGACTGTTGTCTTTCTCAAAAGCGTCTTATAAGTAATAATTTATTGGATTATGATCTTGAGACTTCGGAGACAAACATTGGGACCGATAAAGTCATGAAAATTGACTGTTAATAATTTGAAACATTTCCCTGAGGTGTGACAGGGAGCTTAATCCTTCTGCTATGGCCTATTATTGGCTATACTCGTTAACTATAATGGATAGCAAATCCACATATGCACCTGAATTCATAATGATAAAAGTAATTTTCATGATCCAGGTTGGGGTTCCAGTCATCAATTTTTTTGTCATAGAGTATCTGAATTTGCTAACTAATTTGTGTAGTTTTGGGTTGTTTTAATTTACATTTTTAAAGTTTATCGGTTTAGCTTCTCCCAAATGTTTATTGTAAAGATTGAATTAAAGCCCCTTGGATCAATATTCTGTCAGGATTTAGAAGGTACTGTTAAATGATAATTTTAATGTCTTAAATTTTTTAAAAAAATTGTTGAGAAGAAAGTTTATTGAAAAAATCTCATTATTTCCTGGAATTTATTTGTAAATCCTTTCTTTAATATATATGACATCAATTAATTATGAATATATTTTTAATGTTCATATTTTTTCAATTATATTCTCTGAATATTAAAATTATTCTTAGGTGGTACACATTATCCTCATTCTAATCTTTCTGTTTTCTACCAAATTCCTCAATACTTAGTAATGGGAATAAGTGAGTCTCAGTCTGTAGTTGCAGGTAAAGGATTTAATTATTCCATTAAAAATTACGGAATGGTATTTCAGGTCTTGAAATGGCTTGCACCCAAGTTCCAAATTCTATGCAGGGCATGACAAACGGGCTATTTTGGTTCATGAGTGGCATCGGTAGCTTTGTTGGAACTGGAATAGTTACAGTTTTTCAAATGAATAATAATTATAAACCCCAGAAACATTATCCCACCACACGTTACTATTTTTTTTGGATTGCATTACTTCAAATAATCAGTTTGGTTTTATTCCTACCTTTTCTTCCTCAGATAAGAAAAAAAGAAAAAAAAGATCCTTTCCCTGCTTCCATCGTTTAACTATTAAATTGGTAAAAATTATGTTTAAGTAACCAAGAGATTTGTATTTATTAATATTATTATGATTTTGTATTTTCTCCGTAAAAAAATATGTTCAATTATATTGATACTTGAGACTATTTTACTAAGATTTATATAACAATATATCTAACTATATATATAGAGTTTATCCAAGGAAATGTAAATTGAAGCCTGATTTATCACGTCAATGATCTAGGAAAAGTGAAATACCTATTTGTTTGTCTACTGATAAGATTTTAATGGCAGTATATATTTTTACATAAGTATTAATCCATTACCTGCTTGAAAAAAGTTCGAAATTTATGATTCCATGAAAATGCTACCGGGAAAATAGCATAACCTTCTTTTGATGATTATCAACCTTGGACGACGACTGCACTGCTTCCTCTCACTTGTCAATGAACATTACTGTTTCAAATTCACTTTTCATTCCCCATTAAAAGTTGTTTCAGAAATCAGCTATTTTGTTACATTTGATCACAGATTTTTAAGAGTTATATACAGTTACTTTCCTTAAGTGGGTAAGGAACCCTTAAATCAAGTTTTTTTTCATGTAACCTATAAACTTCATATGGCTTTCGACGAAATTTTTGCTTTTGAATTTCTCAAACCAATTTCCATATTGGAGTTCATTAAATGCATCCTCATCTTACACTGCACATAAGTTTTTCAATCTTGTGATATATTTTTCCTTTCCGATAATAGAGGAGTTAACTAAACCTCAAGTGCCTGTTTCGATCTTCCATATTGAAGCTGACAAATTAAAAACTAAAAAGGCAACCTATGAAAATAAATTAGTATTTGAAATTTGAATCTATCGACTATTTTTTAATATTATTTAAATAATGATTATTTTATTTAGAATACAGTTAATTTGAAGTTAAATATCTTTATGTAAAATCGGCAATTACTTTCTTTTCAACCATTGAGAAACATGATGAGTTTTATCAGTTGTGAAAGATTTTTGTGTTTGTGGATCGGCCAAAGGCTCTGACAACTTTGTTGAATGTTTACTTGCTACTTGAGTAGTAATTCAAATTACCGAATGTGGTCGATTATTATAAATATTAATTAAATTTGGTAATAAGTTTAACCATTTTCTGATACCTTGTTCTATAAATTTTTTAGACATCATATTCTATAAAGTTTTGTTAAAACTTTCAATGAAAACGGCTTTACCTTCATTCTCTGTTGAAAAAATTTCTATTTCATTATTATCACAAAAATCTTCAAATGTTTTTTTATAAAATTCAGTACCTTTATCAATCCAAAGTTTTTTAGGTTTCTTTTGGTAGTATCCAGATATTTCACCAAAAGCACCTGTTACAAATTTTCCAGTTTTATTTTTACAGGAACAACAAAACCATATCTTGCGTATAAATCAATAACTGTTAATACTATTATTTTATAATCTTTCTCTCCCGGTACAAAAGTTTAATCTGCACTCCAAATATCATCTTAATTATTAACTTTTACTTTTAAAAATAGTTTAGGTTTTCTAAATTCTGTATGAAGTTCCTTTGCTAATTGTTTTTTATTTTCTGGTTTTAATTCTTCTTTGTCATCAAATAGTTTTTCATTAGCTACATTTTTAGCAGCTCTTGGAAGACCTAATCTGAAAACTACTTTTCCTTTCAGCGACACAGCCTCTCTTAGAGCAACCTTACTCTTCATAATTAATTTTATTATCATTTTTTCATTTTTTTTCTCTTTGAGTTGGATTTTGAATATTATTCATTTCACTATCAGCAACATGTAAATCTCTTGACATATATTTTACATCATGTTTCATTGCTGCTTGATCTATTCTGTTTATTGGAATTGGGAGAATATTTGAATTTTCTACTATTTCATTATAGTTTTCTAAACGTTTATCAATATGTGTCCGGGTTTCATTAATTGGTGTACAGTATTTGTTTTATTAGAAGAGCTTGAAGATTTTAAATGTAATTCTCCTGGATATTTGCCTGTTGTAAATTTTGCTAAAAATTTATTGTTTGTAATATCTGATTGTATGTCACTACCTGGTTTATAAAAATGTATATTATTCTTTTATTTTATCGTTAGTAGTTTTATTATACTCTTATTAGTACTATTTTTAAAATGTATGTTTGTATATAAATGTTTAATCTTATTATATTTTGAAATACTTCTCAAAAATATTTTTAATCTATTTTTAAAAACAATAAAAGGGTAGCTTGATGGGTGATGTATTACATTTGAAATTAATAAATCATAAAAATTAAAAAATATTAAAAATGAAAAATTTTTCGTATTGCAAAATGAGTGAAAAAATTTAAGTAGTGGGGGAATGACTATTTGTGCCCAATATCATAATTCCCTATTTGGTATTCAATATTCGGTATTCAAAAAATATGAAAAAAATCAAAACAAGATTTGTGAGGCTTTGGTGTTGGACACAATTACTCATTTCCCCACTACTTGTGTTCATGTCAGTCGCAGAAAGTATATGACAACTGTATCCTCTTTAGATAAAAATCTCACTATAAGAAAGTTGCTAGTTGTTAGTCGATCATGATCAAAACCTTCATGAACCAAGGATTATTCAAAAAGTAAAAAGTGTTTAATTTAATGAAATAGCGATAAAGGTAGTGTCATTGTTGTTTTTATCTTACAGTAAGCACAAAAGAAAAGTGAATGAGTCAATAGATGGACAAGAGAACACAGTCGAGACAAATCATTGTAAATATCAAGCGATTGCTAAATTTTAGTTTGTGACTGCTATATTAAAATTACAAAGTAAAATGGAAACGTAACGAGTATATTTGAGACTTTTGTCACAATCTACAGTTATATCACTGAGATATAGAGACTTCAATCTTTTTGTGACCATCAAAAGTAGTTAGAAAATCTAGTTTTATCAGTAAGAAATAAATTATTCCAGTTCAATACATGATCTTCATTAGAAAAGTTCTGAAAAATTGCTCAACTTGTTCAAGGTTCTTGTTCATAAATTCCGATTTCAACCTGTTTTTTAACGACTTTTTAATCAACTTTATTAAATTTTTTGTATGACTTTCACTTTTATTTATTTTTATATAATTTAATGTTTTACTGATTACTTAAAACGTTTATTAGACTAAGTCAACTAAAAATACCTTTAAGACCTTTGAAGATTTCTTTTTCTTAATGTGACATTCATTAATTTCTTCAACGTTTTCAATTGTAACCTGGATGCCAACTGTTTTGGTTCGAATCTTAGATTTTAAGGAAGCCCATATCATACAACTGGAGATATTCATATAATAAATTTAAGTATACCGTCTTTTGCATACTTTTTAATGCTTCATAAAATCCTTATATGAAATTCTTAAACCATCAGATTAGTATATGTACATATATTTAGTATATGTATTTAAATCAGATATTACATATTTATCATTGCATTCTAGTTGTTCTGTTCTTTGGCTATTTGGCCTAAATAAATAGTATTATGTAACACCTGAAATTGAACCATAGAAAAAAAATCTCTCGTCTGGAGAAAAGGTAGTAAAATGCATGATAATACCAAAATATCAAAACACTTTTACTTTTTTTTATTTTATTAATATTAAAATGGATGAAAAATGATATTGTGAAATTTTTCAAATAAGTATTTCTAAAACAAGTTATGATGAAGAAACGACAAACATGAAAATAATAAACTACCAAAACAGACCTTCAACGACATCAACCATATAAATGAAAAAACATGGTTGAAAATAATTTAAAATTACTTATTTCATAATTCATTTCACGATGACGTGCATTTCCGTGAGTTGCTTCAAAATCAAAAAATAAATATTTATTACTTTGTTTAAATTTTCCTTCATTTTTAAAATAACATTTGTGATTATTAAAAGATGGAATATATTTTTAATTATACAGATTGGAGAATTTTTATAACCAAACTTTTATTTCTATAAGACTTACTATTATCTATTTTAAGTGTATGTTAATTTGGAAATCCTGATAAACATTTATGTCAATATTTTAATGATTATAAAAAAGTTGAGGTTTTGCAATAAAAATAAAATGATTTTCTTGATCATAATAAATAAAATTTAGTTTTTTAAATTTTCATTACCTTTATATAAAATAGAATCAGTTTCTTTATTATTATGAGAATAAATTATAATTCTTATTTGTAAAACATTTTCGAACAGTTTTCAATCATCAATATTATTTCCATTTTGCTTAAGATCTGCTTGAGCCATATTAAATAATTTTATTGAATATACTTCATAAATTGAATCTAAAAAAAGTAACATTTATTTTAATTAACACTTTGCTGACGTTCTTTTGGTTTCCGTTTTTAATTGACTGATTTTCTACGATTTTCTTTTTCATCTCCTGATGTTTGCTGTGGCCGCATTTTTTGTATTTTTCTTGCCCTTCATCGGATGGGGTCAAGTATACACGTATAGGAACAAGTGAAGGGGTCAGTAACGTTACGAGCTAAAGTTACGACTGGGGTTCTTAGTGAATTAATATCTTAACATATTTATAAATTAATAATTATAATGTTTTACATTATTTATAATATAACATTTTAGAGAATACTATTAAATCTGAATATAGAACATAAGAATTGGTCTTCATGATCACAGTTTATATATTTTAGAAAAAATCTGTTTCTAATTATTAAATTCCAATTCATTAATTATTAAATGTATAATGATTCTTTTTGTTCACATTTAAATTTATGATGATAACTTTAATTAAAGATTTTCAAAAATAATTTTATGTAACTAATTTTGATTTTGTAAGAACTGAAATTTAATTTAATATTGAAAAATAATCTCATTATTTTTATTAATTAAATATATTATTTCAATATTTTGTATAGAAATTGATTATAATTTAAAATACATTAATTCATTAAACAAAAGTGATTTACTTATCTTTGTTTAAATTTTTTCTATTATAGAGTAATATTATGAAATTCATATTATGAATATAGAAAAAAATCTTTTTATTTGTTCTTATTGTTTGAAACCCTTAAGCTTATATTTTATTAAATGTATTGAGTGTAAAAATATAGCACTATGTATCCAAGTAAAAAATTAATTTCAATAATAATAATAAATAATCTTACTTCTAGTGTTTTAGTTATGGAATTCAAGGAGGAACTCATAAAAAGAATCATATATATTCAGTGAAGGTATAAAAATATCTTTGTAAATAAAATATACACATTGTTTCACAATCAAACTAAATTTATCAAAAATTTTTATAATTTATTTCAGGTTACAAATGATAAAAGAGAAGTATTTATTCAAAGCAATTGGAGTTTGGATGAAGAAATGAAACTATTAGATGCAATTGAACTGTATGGGGTTGGTAATTGGTAAAAATTGATGTATATTAATCAAGAATTGAGTGATATAAAACAAATGAAGGAACGATATCTCATTGAAAGTGGAATCTCATCAGCCGGATGACTGCCGAAATCATTACATCAATTATTATATTGATAGCAAAATCGGAAAGTATCTGCTGGTTGGTTCTCGTCAGAAAATTTGTCGCGTATCAGATCATTCCGTTAATGTTGAAAATTCTACCTTATCGCCTTCATTATATGAAACAATGCCTCCTTGTAATTTGTCCGTGGACGATCAGGTGATCCTAGGATATATGCCAAAAAGGGACGATTTTGAGAGGGTAAAGTAAAAGTTTTCTTTTAGCACTTTTTAACTCATTCTCTAAGGATTATGACAACGATGCTGAGAGCATTTTATGTCGCCTGAACCCAGATCTTATCAAAGACGATTTATTGGATGGTAAGCATATTGATTACCTTATCCGATTTTAAATTAATGGTTCACAAGCTCTCAAAGTTGCTCAAGTCGGCATTTACACTCAGCGTCTCAAAGAACGACAACGTCGCAAGTTTATCGCCCGAGAACATGATTTAATTGGGCCGATAATGTCTTGTATTTTGAATAAACGTTGGCGACCAACAGTCTCGTGTGAGAACTCAAACTTATTGAGCTCAAAAAACAGCATTTCCCCCTCAAAGAGATCATCGACAACGGTTCTTGAACCAGATACCGGAGAGTCTGTCACTGTGAATCAACCGTTCACCATACTCTCATCAAATACTCTGTCATCGCCAAACTCGAAAACTCGTCGACAATCACGATTTGCGTCTAAACAAACCGTCTCAACCAGAATTGTAAAGCCACGCTCTAATGAAATCGGTCGTAACCGACCTTATGATGCTTTGTTAGTGGGTTTTTATTTTATAATTATTGACATGTTCAAGCGATTATTCTGAACTTAAATATGTCATGTAAATCAAAAACAAAGTAATTATGGGCACATCCAACTCAAATCTTCATTTGATTGGTTAATTGATCTTTTGTTTTTCCAGTACTGCTTATTCTATTTTGCTTTTGTAACGTTTGTTTGTGTAATTCATTTAAGAAAGCAACCGTTGCTATGCTGCTGTTAAGGATTCTCATGTTATATTTATTGGAAAGGAAAATTTATCGAACGTTTCCCTTAAATGTAAAGACCGTCAAGAATGAAAACAAGGGAATTATGATGTCGATTTTTCATATTTTATGGATTATTTATCATTAAAAATTGATATAATAATTGCAACATCCATCATTTTTCATCTTTAACGGTTTATACAGAGTTCAATAATGTGACCCTTTTGGAGATGATTATTATAAATATATTTCACATTATTTATTTTCCTTTTGAAATTTCAGTATGATCAACGAAAATCTCAAACCTTTCTTGCGCTATTTGACGTTCTCTCAGGCTAAGGCGTTGTTAGAAAACTTGCACAGTATGTTGGTTTTTGAGGGCGTTGTGTGTATTAATTTTAACATTCTATCGACGTTTTCGTCAAGGAGAGGAGATTCTGAAATTCGAAATATCAACAATTATCAGCGCCATAAAACGTGGTCGTCGAAATATTCTCGGTAATAGATAAAGTGTTTTCGGTAATTGCTGTATTATTTTATTGATTTTTTATTTTCTCCAGACATGCCTCTTCGTTATCCGAGCTCGGCGATATTCGTTAAGACTAGGCCTCGTTTGTTGGGCTCTGGTGAAAACGGGAACGCATCCCTGCTGCTACAGGATGTTGAAGAAAGCTCGTGTGATCCATCAGTTGTTGGAAAACTCAATTCAAAAGGCGGTCTGGATTCGTTGGACAACAAAAAAATTCGTCGTAAACGAAAGGCCCGACCATATTTTTTTATTCGCAAGCGAAGACGTTGACATGACTTGAGACTTGAATTTAGATTATTCTATTAATATATATGTTGAATAAAATACGATTCGGTTTTCCTTTTAGGTATTCATTTCTGATTAGCAATTATTTGAGATTCACGTGGTGCGTTTATTCGACTTATTGTTGATCTTTTATGAGAGATTTAGTAAAAGTCGATAAGTAAAAATTGAATTTTTCTGAAGTACCTTAATGAAAAAATTTTGAAAATAAGAAAAAATTTCTATATACCTTTACTCTAACAATAATTGGAAAACTACTGAGATTCCCTAAGAAATTTTACCTGGTATGATACTTATAAAATATGATGTAGAAAAGAGATAGCTCAATATCTTATTTTTGTGAAAGATCAAATGCAATAAATAATAAAATTGAACACAAGCTACTTTTTTAAAAATTATTTTCAGACTACTTTACAAATGTATGATGTATTTTTGATAAGTTAATTATTAGTCTTAGCTGTCTTAGATATATTATTTATTGTTCACTTAAATTCAATTTTTTTCGAAATTAAGATAGTTGATTAATGATAAAATATTAAAAATTACAAAATACAGTTAAATTTGTAAATGTTGAGAAAAAAATTATAATAAAGATTCTAAAATTTTATTATTTAACTCAGTAAGGAAATAAATATTTCAATATGAACTGATCTTCGAAGTATCTAAAAATTAATTTTATAGAATACTAGAACTAAAAATTCAAATAAAAGTGGTTTTTAAAATAATTAAGTATTTGTTTAAAGTTACTTTGCTAAGCATTTTTAGTAACAAATTAAATTTCAAATAAACAAAATTTCAAAAATTGTAATAGATGATAGAAGGTAAAAGAATTTTTAGAGAACCAAATAAAGTCAATTTTCCTGATAATTATGGAATAACTACTAAAAAACTAAGTATATATGAGCTACTTCTACAAACTAATGGCAATTACAAAAAAGTGATAATAATTAAAATTTTATATTTATAAAACTTAAGTCAGGTCTGTCAAATATTGGATCAAAAAATCAATGAAACAAATCATCTTATAAATGATTTAACTGAAAATATAAATACCCTGACAAATCAAGATTTTGAAGAAAAATTGGACAAACTGAAAAATGAAAATATGGAAACAATGTTTTTATGCGATGAGTTCAGAAAAATTGCAGCTCGCAAAGAGAAAGAAAATAATAATTTTGATTTTCAAGATCCTGATGAGAGAAAGGATTCCAGAAAGTAATTTTTAATAAATTTATTTTTCTCAAACAATGTAAATTTAACTTATCAAGATTTGATATCCATTCGTGGTATCCTACTAATACCAATTTGAAATTTCGTTTTAAGTTGTTCCTCTAACAGATTTGTCAATGAACCTTTAGGTGTCTTTTTTATCAAGCACGTACTTCACTGAATGTCCAAAACACGTAATTTTGAGTTGCAAAACAGTTTAAATCGGTTACTTGTAATTCAAAAAGTTATTCTAAGAAAAGTTTTGTAGGAAAGTCGATTTTGATATTTGATTTAGCAGTTGACCTTTGGCGGCCTGCAAAGACTGTATCCTTAGTAACAACACCGCCTCGTTTCTCGTTTAGATTAGAGTAATATTTAGATTTATCTTTTTTTTACTGTTTTACTGTTCACAAAAATTTGGATTCGTCAGCCATTACGATATCTGGGCACATAATTTAACAGAAAAGAATCAAATTGGTGGAACATCCAGTTGTGATTCTCTGCTGAAAAGAAATGACTATTTTCCGTTTTTAAAGCAGTTTATAAAGGGAGATGAGAAATGTATGCAATATGGCAATATTGCGAGAAATGAATTCTGGGGTAATGTTAAGGTTTGCGATGATTTGTTGAAATGATATGAAATAACTAACAAGAATTTAGATACCTTAACAAGATTACGACTCTCAGAAGGATTTATGGATGAACGTAAGG
>JBBMKC010124105.1:0-16166 GCA_037834085.1 Bipalium vagum
AAAACAATTGTAATTATTGATTTTACTGAATTATAAAGATTACGTAAAATCTTTATAATTCCTTATAATTATTATTAAAATATTTTATAATTATTATTATTATTTTATTTAAAAAATTATTTTTATTATTATTTTTCTTACTAATATTATTATTATTTCAAAATAAATAGAAAATTATTTTAAAAAATTTTTTACTACTATTATTTGTAAAATCCAAAAATGTTTTAAGAAATTTAATTTCTTTGAGATCTTTAAAATTCTTTTTTCAGTTTTACTTGATTCTGTCCATTTGTTTTACTGAAAGAAAATGGCTTGGGAATTGTTCAATAATGGGGAATTATGTTGAAAAAGCCTATTAAGGCAGATATAGACTGTCATTTGCTAATAGAATTAGTCAAGAAAGATGCTCGTTCAGTACCGTTTTTGACACAAAACAATTACTATTTTCAGCTTTTATTAATTATATTTTTTTTCATAATAATATTAATAATAATAATTTTCCTACCTTGACTATTCAGAGTTCGAATGCCTAAATGGAAAATAAATGTAAAATAAATTGACATTATATTTATAAAATAATTATATTAATTTTTGTTTAATTGAATATTATTTTTGTATTATTAATCATCAGTTTTTACCATTGAAAATGGAGAACGTTTTTATTTAATTCTTTTTTGTCAAATTAAATAAAAATATCAAATGAATTTTATTTATTTTTGAAAATATTTCATAAAATAAAGTAATTAAAGTAAATTGGGTTTTTATTTACTAATGGAAATTAAATATCAACAATGGAAAAATAATGAAAACATTTTATTTTTAATTAACAATTTTTATTTCTAAAATTTTATAATTCGTTTAATTAAATATCGACTTGATCTAAGTGATCCAATTTTTGTTTTATTAAAATGAAAATTTATGTCGCTTTTTGATCTGATTATTATTTTTTGATTCAATCTGTTTGATTTAGTATTAAAAATTATAATGAAATTTATTTTTCAATTTTTTATCAAAATATTTATATTTTTAAAAATTTATTTATATTTAAATTATAATATAATTATTATATATTTTTATATTATTTTTATTATTATTATATATATTTATAAAATTAATTATTGATTTTTTAGTGAAATTTAAACTATAATAATAAATAAATTAAAAAAATTTTTTGCAATATTCTGTAACGTAATATTGACAATTATTATTAAAAAATTTACAAAAAAATTTAATAAAATGTGGAAAAATAAATATAATTAATCAGTTTAATAGGGACAATAAAATAATAAAGATAATAATAATTTAAATATAAAAATCATAATTTTATTTATAATTCAAATATAATATTTTTAGTTATTTAATTTTTAATTAATTTAATCTATATATTTTTTAATAATTAAATTAAATAATTGGTGGTCACTAATCAATTGGTCACTAATTTTATACTACATTACACGCATTGATCGAGTAAATCAGAGATGTTGTACAACACATATTACTTAACACGTAGTCATTATTTGTCTCAACCAATTCTGTTCTTATTTTTCAGCGCAAATTTGAATTTTTCAATAAATATATGTTAAATTGATAAAACCGTTCAAAAAGGTTTAAATGATTACATTTATTTATTCTCACCTTTTGGTAACCAAAGCTTACGATCTTTAATATAAAAAATAAATATTAAGGTTCTCTCCTACTTTTCTTGATTTATTTTTTTTCTGATGGATTATTACACTGAAAACATTGTGGTATTCGAATACGTTTCATTTTCTTTATAACTTGGAGGTAAAGGATTACACAACAACTGTTTAGCGGAATAATTTTTTATTATAAGAGTAAGGTTTAAATATTAACGTTTAAGAACCAAGTCCAAGAATCTGATTTTATCTTGAATAAGAAAAATAGTGCAGAAATTCGTGTCTTCGCTTTCCTAACATTTTTTTCAACCTTTCAAATTTACCTATTCTTTTACATTATTTATTTATTTAATATAGAAAAATTATCATTGATCTGTGCTCTGTTAAAAAGCCTTATTACCATTTGGAGGTCCTGGGTATTTTATTTGTACATCTGTACTGTTTTTCCCAACGAGCAAAGAATGGGTATTTTTCAGAAAGCACTTGAATTCCTTGTTCAACTTTATTTCGTCTTGGTGAGCTTGAAAGAACTCTTTCAGCATTTGTCTTGAATTGACGCTGTCACTTTTGACGTTTAGACTCAGTTTGACAATGACCGGTTCCAAATTGATGTACCGTTCATAATTTGACAACACAGTGGCAAAGATACAACCTATGACGACCTCAACTTGATGTAAAATGGCCAGGTTTGGTGAAAGAATTTCCAAAATTTGAAGAATTAACTTGACATTTTCTATCATCAGCTGCTGTTGGATGATATTTACGGCAAATGTCGATTGGGCTTTGAGGGCTTCCTGTGAGAGTAACAATAGTTGATCAATGATGATTAATGAAGGTAAATAGAAGAACCGTCATGAAGGGTACAACTCCGTCCATCAACCATGAAATATACATCTGATCAGGATCTTCAAGATTCCTAATATATATTTAAAGATAATTATTTATTAAGATAAATAAAGTATAAAAACTAATGGAAATATTTTAATAATAATAATAATAATAATTTTTATTTTTATTATTAGATAAAAATGTTTTATCATATGAAATGTCCAATTTCAATGGTTAATTTTTGCAAATGTTCTATCATTTTAAAAAGTAAAGCTGCAGATAGAAATTATATTACATTCAGGAATTCTCATGTTAAAATATGATACTTTCGTAGTTGTTTAAATAATCCAAATGAATTATTAGTAAATATCAGGATAATAATAATTAATGAAACCGGTGATATCTGAAATTTCCGGAAGATGACTAAATCCAATCAAAAACAAATTGTGGTTGGCTCAGAAGTGACATTAGAAATGCAGATTTTCTAACAGATGTACTCCTAGACCTTTGCGAGACTCGAAAGATATTTCTATTTCGAAAGAATGCACCAGCTAGTAATAAGTAGCCTTCAGTTGTCAACAGGAAAAGACCAATCTTGATGCTTGGCAATGCACTATCAGATGAATGCTAAGTCTTTGAAAAATAACTGAACTATGGAAAATATAGGAAATAACTATAACTATTGAAATTATAAAAAGTCTATGGCACACTGTCTAGACCTGAGACTAAGAATTTACCACTTCTTAAGGCATCTGCGTAATTTTATAACCAAGAAAATCTTTGACAATCGATAAGAAATCGAAATAATCCGTCTCTAACACTTCTAGAGAATCAATTTGTTATGTAAATGGTACTCGAAACCTAGTTGGTACTAATACGAGGTAAAGCCAAAATGTATTTAGACTCTACCAGAAATAATGAAGATAACTGAACAAAATTTTTATTAACAAAACATATATATATCTATACTTCTCATTTCTCGACATGACCGTCGTTTACATCTGCTCACTTATTCCACCATTCCATTATTGCCCATTTCAAAGAAATTTTGATCCTTCTCCATGAGGAATTTCGTTACATTGTCTTTCATATCATTCTTTATATCAAATTTTGCCCTCGCATATATTTCTTCAGACGGCCGAACTTGGTGTCAGATCTGGACTGTAAGGAGGATGGTCCAATTGTACAAATCCAACTTTTGCTAATTTCTCTTGGGATTTATTTAATGTATTAATAGGAGCGTTTTAATTGAGCAAAAACGGATACGTAAGTGTAATGTAATTATTAAAACCATTTCTTATTAGTGACTCATTCCTTTTTCTATTTATCATGTAATCGGACAATTCATATGACACAACCTAATATTATAATAAACATATTAATTAATATAAACAAAAGTGTCGTAGCTCTTTCTCAATAATAAAATAAAAATATTTAACAATGTCAAATCCTTATCGAAAGTCTTACTCTTCATCGCGAATTGCCAAGAGAATGTCGTACTGATATTGTGGAGACATTTGTCTTAATTTATCGACCCATTTAACATTTGTCTTCTTGATGGTTTCGATTACATCCCAAAAGAGGCTATTGAAATAATAAATTAGAGAATGACGAGAGAGATGGAGAAACGGAATGCGTGGATTAATTTCATTAATTAATCATTTTTGAAATATTTTTAATCATTTTTTTTATAAGTCAATCTTAAAATATTGAAGCAAAAAAAATATTAAATATATAAAAAAATATTGCATAATGCATAACAGTGAATTTTATAAAATATTTTAATTATTGCAACAATAAATATTATATTTTTAATATTATTTCTTTGAAAAATTCTTAATTAAAAATTAAATTCTTAGAAAAACTTTTTTATTTCAAAGTTTTTTTTCTCGAACCAAAAATTATATCACATAAATCAATTATTAGTGAATTTTTTAATATTTATTACTCATTATTAAATTTTAATAACACAAATTACTCATATTATTATTATTATTATTATTATAAATAATTCAAATACCTTATTTAAAGATTATTTAATTTTGTATAGCATTTACAAAAAAATACTTATTAAAGATATTTTCTAATAAAATTTAATAATTAAATATTTTAAAATCCTTCCTCAGTTTTCCTCTGAATTATAAAGAACGAATTCTTCTTTAACCGTTATCTAATAAAGAAATTTAATATAATAATGAAATTTAATATTTCGAGAAAACATTAATAAATAATCTAATCTAATTAATCAATTGTTTTATATTATTTTTAAATTAAAAAAAATTATTATAAATTATAAGCAAAAAAATATCTCCAATAAAATCTTCATATTGATTTTATCACTTATAATTATTTTAAGTATAAATATTTAACATATTTTTGCCACACTAGTTTTATACTAATTGTCAATTAAAACAAATTAATTGCAGAGATTAATGTTTTAATCGATAGACACAGTCTTAGGGACCTGGGATATTTTCCAATATTTATTTGAAGTAAAAATATTTTTGAAAAAACAAAAGAAAATGAATTTTTTCATATTTATTATCGAAGTAAATTGGTTAAGGAAAAAGATTTTTCTTCAAGATTTTCTTTCCCACAGATTTGATAATATAAAACAAATATTCCTTCATCTAACAGTACTTCATTTAATTAAATTTTTCATTAATTAATATTTATATTTTTAATATTAGAGCCAGTGTAATGATAAAAGAAAATAGGTTTTGAATGAATAAAAAATACCATTTAACTGGAAGAGAAAAGGAAAGAAATGAGAGCTTCGTCAGAAACAATATTTTTTTTCTTATTGTCGTAAATATTGAAAACCGGAAATCGAACAGCTTCATGGAGGAAATTAGAAATAGGTAGAAATATGAATATTGAAATTCGTTCTTCAGAGATGAAGATTTCAGGGAGAGTATTATTGTGTTTAGATAAACAAAACAGAACGTAAATTGTACGAGGAATTATAACATTTTACGATTAAAAAATAAATGATTAAAAATAAATGATTAAAAATAAATGATTAAAAATAAATGATTAAAAATATATGATTAAAAATAAATTATTAAAAATAAATTATTAAAAACAATTAAAATTTTTAAAATTAATATATTTAAACGCACTTTTCTTTTATTATATTAAATAGTACTTATTATATTAATTAAATTAAATTAACGGGTATCGCCAAATAGTATAAATGATACTATTTTTGTATCACTAATGTTTACTGAAATTATATGGGTGATGAGACTAAGTGGTGCTTTTAATTTATAAAAAGAAATTAAAACCTTAATAAATATTTTATTCAACCAAATATTCAATTTCTTCGTAATGGTCATATTCGACAAGATTAATATCCTTTTTTAACTGAATTTGACCTAGATCATTCTTTACAGACTTTATAGTAGGTAACACATGAGGCTGTTCCAAAGTTAAAGCACCATCTTTGCCTTTATTATAATCAGTGGCATTACATTTTTACCATTTGTTCAAGAAGAAATAAATGCTGTCCTTTGCATTGTAGCAAACCACGTGTAATCAATTCCTTAACAGACAAGGTACTCAATGGCAGAGTAAAAAAAAGAGTAAATCCTTTTCTTTTTAAAAAAAACTAGTGACAATGGTACTATTTAGTAATATCCGTTAAATTAAATTAACCGTTCTTTCCGTTGTAAACTGCTTTTGGATAAATTATTTATTTTTAATTAAAACTCGAACAAACCGCTTTTATTTGTTTATTTTTTCAATAATTTCCATTTATATATTTAAAAAGTATTTCAAACATTATATTTTCATTTATATATTATATATGTATATTTATATATTATAATTTCGTATTATACTTTTAGTATGATAGTCAATTGTTTACTAAATTTTTTACATTAATATTTAGCAGAAGGTAATTAAGTCAACGATGGAAAATATCAGAGAAAACTACGCAACTGAATATGAAAATATTAAGTTTGTTTAAACGATTGGGAATAGAAAAACAGTGATCCATTTTGGAATCAATGAGTCAGCGGAAAGATATTGGATAAAGACAAAGAAGTCATATTCTTCAATTACCAATAAAAACTGTCAGCTGCGATTTCAACAATTTCAGACTTAAGTTTGTAAAGATTTTTAATACCAATAAAAATAGAATATATAAAATATGATATATAAATATATAATATAAAAAATTTCACAAAATCAATGAATTAATATATAACGTCTTTTTGATAATATTTTAAAATGGAAAAAGAATTCAAAATTAGTTTTCAATTCTAAAATTCACCAAGGACCTAAAATATAAAAAACATTGGACACCTTATAAAAAATTAAAAATTCTAAAATATGTTTAAATACTCACAAGAATAAAAATAAAAACCGAGATATCTCACTCAATCAGAATGGCATTTTTAGAAAATCATTAGAGATTTTTGATATTGCCTTTATGATCTTTATCAGTGGTACCATTTAATAAACCACAATGTTTTAATAACCATTTATTTTTTAAATTTGTATTATATCGTACATATATATATATTATACTACATAAAAAAACAGCGCTTTTCACTAAAAACTATGTCACAAGGTTTTATAATTCTTAAATTATTATTTTTTCTATTATTTGTTTGAGAGTTTGACATCAGTTCATATTGTCTTGTGGTTAAAGAAAGAGATAAAGAATTTTATAATTCTATAGTGGCTCCGCTAACCCGGTAGTGAAGGACAATAGTCGTGAGACATATTTATTTCATTTTTATTAATTTTTGTAAATTGTTAAATCTATTTTTGATTATTTGTTTATTGTCAATTTAATAATTGATTGTACATTATTAATTTACATTATTATTATCTTGTTATTCAATTGACAATTTGATGATCGATTTCATTTTTATCTGAACATTGTACTGAAGACTTGATAATTGATATTGTTATTTTGTTTCTGTTTTTATTATATTTTGATATAAGTAAACATTATTGCTCGACTAATTTTTGTTGATTACAACAACTACTAATCTACAGGTTCAGGTTGAAAAAAGTCATCAAATAATTTACACTTATAAGTAGTAAAGTAGTGAATAAATTCATCAATTCGATTTTCATTAAAAGTGAATTCAGAAATGATAAAATAAAAAGTTAAATTATTATGAATTATTAAAAAATATTATGTATTAATATTATAATATTATAAATAATATTATTTAATATTATTATTATATATAATTATTATTATATATATTATTATTATTATTTAAATAATATTATTTATTAATATAAACTTTTCTAAAGCAACTTTAAGTCTGTTCGCTGAAATCTTCATTTCAAAAGAATATTTCCATAAACAATTACATTATTTTCTTAATGAAGTGACATGTAAGAATTGGATCGATCAGACGGATCCACCAAATACACATTTTTATTCAATACAATCGTTCGGTTCAGTTCTCAGTTGACCATTTGCGAAATATATAATATTATAAAGGCAGGACTGTGTGATAAAACAATGCAAATCATAATTTGTGATAATAATTCAGCTATAAATATTGATGATGTTGACAAAGCAAAATGTCTTACCGTCCTTTCAAAGTCAAAGTCCTATCAATGAAAAAAAATTTATAACATACTGAAATACCATGAGAAATATTTATCCCTACACGTCGGTGACCATATAGTTGGCATGTTTGAAATTGGACTCGGACTTGATGTAGATTTCTGACACAAATTTCAACACTGACCGTTGAACCAAAAGGTCTGGGATCTCACAGATTAGGCTGAGACAGTTATCCAGACTCAGGACAGACTGACCGAACGATTCCACAAATTCCAGTCCCATCTAAAAACAAGTACAACATTAAGGAGAACAAGTTTTTCAATGTGACCGAAAATATTTTGTGATTTGTGATTCTAATTTCAACGTTTCTTAACTTGAAAAAACTGGTCTCATAGACCTGACTTTATCATATTCTGGATAGATGTTTGAAAAATAATAATAAGAATATAATTTTTATAAAAAAATTAACTGACTGCGTTTCATCTTGTATAATACATCTAGAGATCATTGAGGATTTTAAAATAAGGAAAATGTCAAACTCTGGACTTTGAGAAATATCGTCAAGCTTGAGCTTTCAAAAGCCAACTGAACCGCTCATCACAAACTGCGACTTGCTTACTTATTTCTTCTACTACTACTACTAATACTAATACTAAAAAAATATCTTTTACTTATCACCATTAATACATATTTTGATCTACACTATCGAATTGTTGAGGAGTAAAATCTTAGTAGAGCTTAGTAATAAACTCATGACTAAGTATTACGAACTCTGATCCCCAATTATCACTTTCATCTGTAGGAATACTTAAAGGCAAGAGATAACCTTTAAAATAATGTATAACCGATAAATTCAACTGTGTCTCACCAGCCTTATAGATAAGGTTGACTATTAAGGTAGAAACAAAAGAAGGGAAAATTGACTAAATATGTAATAACGAGAAAGAAAAAAGTTTGCGTGAAATATTTTCGGAAAAGAAGAACAGTAAAAACAAATGGGAAATTTGATATTCCGAGCTCTACACTGTGGGCTTCTCAAATATCTTCCAATGTCAATGGTCGTTGTCAATTATAACGAAAAAATCAATGTCGACCCATTTGAAAGATAAAATTACAGCAAGAATATTTTTTGCTTTTGTAATTACTTTTTTTCCATTTCGTTATAAAAGAATAAATTCTCTTCTCGCAGACCGGGGAACATTTTCCATTGAAAATTGTAGCAAAACATGAACTCGGTTCTGCCCATTGCAATTTTCCCTAACAGCTTTGATGGACAGTCCCATATCCTGCAAGAAGAACAAGCTTCGAGCGTATGTTATCTGTCCTCTCTGTCAGTGATGATTGAAAATGTTTCTCCGGGTTCACGAAACACTGTGGCGATTAACGTTGAATTGATTATTTGCAAATGAAAAATCATTCGTTTCATCTTGCTTTTAAAACAAAAGAAAAGGTTTTCATAGGAACGCAAACGAAAAAAAGATTAGGGGAAATGTGAATACAAAACGGGGTCTAGACAGCCTGAGGACCAATAATCACCGCGGATTTTATCAATTATAAGATTAAAGGATTTGCTCTATAATTTAGTTGTGCACTGAAAATAAATAGGGAGAAAATTATTTTTCAAATGATAAATTAATTAAATTTTAAAAGGATCAAATTTTCAGAAAACTTCCCATTTGACTCAAATGAATTAATCAACATTTTAATTAAATAAATCAGCCTATAAAATTAAAACAAAATAAATTTACAGTTATAATTAATTCGAACTTTTTTTATATGATTTAAAGAAATAAATAATAACAGATATTTTTAATTTATTTTAATTCATTTATTATTATTTGTTTAATTTTAGTTTTTTAGTTTTTTTTCTTTATTTTTATTTTTTATTATTTTTTTTATTATTATTTATTATTAGTAGTAATAGTAGACATAGTAAAAATTTTCTTTCTTAAAAATATTATTCTTGGCTATTTTTATATTGCAAAAAGAAAATATTGAATAATTATTAAAATATAAAATTAACAAACCTCTCCAGCTATGCCAATTATATATAGTAAACGAAGGAAAAACACTTTTTCCGGAACATAGTCTACTTTCAGAAACAAGTCAACCCTTAAAAAAACCCATAAGTTTCTTGATTTCTTTCAAAAGAATCAGACTTTTCCTCCATTGTCATTTCACAAAACAATCCAAAGTCCGACCAATATTTCATTATCAATTTGGCAATGCACATAAAATTGCTTCGGATCAAATTCTGCGTATTTTGAACCCGACCGATACATAGGATTATGTTTAAAATGTCTGGAGCATCTTCTTTATTTAGTCGGATCCATTTGAAAAGCCATTCAATGATGTTGTGGGGAACATTAACCGCAAGATCTTCTCGATCAGCAAAGATAACTTTTAGCAATGTTAACTTTTTCGATATAGCTTGGTTTTCCAAGGACATAATCAAATCCAAACGTTTAAAAAGCAAATTTTGGATTCCAATCATTTCTTTGGCCATAACAGCCAGACAGTCCATAGTGGCATTGTACATAACGAAAATCTTTCCCTTAAGATATAAAGTCGATAGTTAAAATGTTGATACAGCTTATAAGAGCTTACATGATTTTCCTCTCGAATCTTTGATATCCTTCTGAAAACCTGACTCTTCTACGGAAAAATTAATAAATGTATTTCAAGGTAATCTATCAAATAATTATTATAATATTTTCATTCGTCAAATATCCTGATAAACCTTGGAAACATTGTAATGGTAATAATAATATTTTTACAAGTAAATTTGTTTCGTGAACAAGATATGTTTCACCATGAATCATAAACTTGTAAGAAAGGAAAGGTTTCAAAAGAGGTTTCAACAGAAAAGAAGGTTTCAAAAAATATGCTAAACAAATGTGGTGAGAGTAAGAGACATATAAAAATATATATCTGATTTCAGTACACTTAAAGAAATAAGAGACATACGAAAGTGAAGCCAATTGGCTTTATTTAAATACTTAAACTTCACTTCATAACAAGTTGTAGCTGTTCTCAATTCTATTTAAATATGAGTAATCGGGAAATGATATGACAGCCGCACAAAGCCCCTAAAACCCTATGTATTATATTTTAATTTAACGAAAATATATATCGCTATTATGATTGATTGAACAAAAACAGACATTTCTTTTCGGATGATATAATAATGTAAAGGAAACCTTTAAAAATCATTGATCATTTTTTAAAGATACAAGATGATAATCCTATGTTAAATTAAGTCTGAAATTCCAATATCAGTTTCAGATATAAACATTTTTACATTAAAAAAATTATTAAAACAAAAACTTTTTTTTATAAGCCCAAAACAAATTCTTTAAGTTCGAACCACCAAAAGGATACAAAGAAAAATAAATAAATAATTTGTCAAATTTCTGATTTTCGTGAAAATAAAATAAAAATAAAATAAAATTGTGTATAACCTGAGACTAATTCAGTTCTGATGTTTACAACTGAATTACAGAAAAACTGTAAAAACCAGTTCCAATTTTATCTGTCCAAGGAAATGGTTCTACATTTACACTTTGCAAATTTTTAAAACTCAGCAATAAATTTTTGTGATTAAAAAATAAAAAATAATAATCAGTTATAATTAAAATCAATAATTTAATTTTAATATTCACATAAAAATGTCATTAAATCCGATCATTAAAACAATACAATGGAATAAATAAAATACTGTAACTGTTATGTGCAATTTTGAAAATATTTTGTTTTATTCTTTAAGAATTCTATAAATACACAAATTTAACCATTTACTATTTTGATTAGTTTTTCTGAAATAAACGATCATCTAAAACAAATCTCAAACAAATTTATATTATTGTATAAAATATTATTATTATATTATAAAATAATATATTATATAATTTAAAGTAACATTTAGAGGCAAAGCCACTAAAAGAATAATAATTCGATTTGGATCAACAAATTTCTGAATACTAATTTTAAGTTGAGGATATGTAAAGGATATGCCATGAACAACGAAATCAATTTATTTTATATAAAGATATGATTTGTGAAATTTTATGTAAGCATTCAATTGTTTTAATAAGTTAATATAATCACATTTAGATACATCTTATTCAATTTAAGATAATGCTATCAATTGAATAACAAGTTGAAATGGTAATACTGATGACTCAGGTGAATTCAGCAAAATCAATACGACGGTTAGGAACTTTGAAATGGAAAATTATATTAATACCAACAGTGAGGACCATAATTTATGCAGATAAGTCTTGCGTTGATGAAATTTTTACCTTTTGGTTTCAGTTGATATTACACTATTTTCAAATGTTATGGAGTATTATATACAACACTAAACTTTCATTTTCAAAAAGAGATGTTTTTCATTATAGAAACCAAAAAAAATTCATAGATCTTAGATTTGTGGCATTCTGTTGTAAAGCATTACAGTGGACAGGAAGTATTATAAGTTAACAAGCTTAGAGAACAGATTAAGTAATAAATGTCTGATTTTCACCAATAGAAATGAAAATAAAATTGATCTTGTAGCAAATACACAATCTACGTTGAAGCGTTCTTGGTCGCCTTCCATATTTACATAATCAATCAGATTGCTGTTTCATTCTTTGCAAAAATTATTTTGATCAGAAATCATTCGTTGACTTAAGTGATGTATTATGTTATTGCAAAAGAATTTGAATTCAAAGACCTTTAGGTGGATAACACAAACAAGTATGAATATATTTTTCTTAAACGAAGGGAGACTTATTGTTCAAATGTTTTTCAGAGTTTTTTTTCTATTTCCGTCAAAATCAAGTTCTGTAATTCCAAGCACGAAAAGATTAGAAATTCAATTTTAATATTGTCCCCGTTTTTGAAGGTTTTTCCCTTAAGGAAATTAGATAGATACTTGAAAGAGAAAGTCTAGACATGTATTGTGTGAATAAAATAAGTAAAGAGATAATTTCATGTCCCAATTAAAAAACTTTTTTTATTTATTATTTATGATCAATTTTAAAAAGTATTTTTTATTTAATAAAATTCATAAAAAATAGTTTTCAACATTCACCCTTACCTTGGCAGTGAATCCAGTCTTCACACCGCATTCTTTCTCGAAAACCTTCAAAAGGATTTCAACGATATCTGTTTTGGTAAAGAAATTCAACATTATCTTTTGTTAATTATTATTTTCAGTAAATTTCTTACTGCAGCTATAGAGAATTTTCTGGAAAACAGCATTGGGAATATTTGTGTTGGGCAGTGTACAATAACTAAGGTGAAACAATAAAACCTTCTAATGATATAAAAAGATCCTCACGCCTTGATGGTGTTCAGTATACTCTTATAATTGGTAACGGCTGACGGAATCCAGTCTCCACTAATGAGGATATCTAACTGAGGACCATAGTCCTTGACCATCTCAAACCATATGTCAGAATCAGGATGATACGTTATCTTCAAAGCATAAAAAATATTTTTAATTTTTTTAACAAAGGCTTATATTATCAAAAGCTTACCATCATATCAAGAGACGTTTTGAAAACTGTTTCTTGGCTGCTGAAGAATTTTGCTATAAGCATCAGACTCTTATGAAGCAAAGAGTCGTATTTATACTGAGTAAGATCCTGGGATTATGATACTATTATTATTATGATCATTATTACAGAAATATTATTTTATTTTATTTATTTTGTAAGTGTGGAGAAATAAAAGTAACACGTACTCAGCTGATATTAGACTCTTGAAAAAATTAATAATGCCACTTACAAGTAAAACCTCGCGCATCCGTTCGACGCAGAAGTACTGAGTCGAGCTCATTAGTGATTGAAGAGAGTCTTTTATTTCTCTGCATTCTTTCGAAGTACTTGATGAGAAGCAAGACATTAGTAGCCTAAAGTGGTAATGACTAGATCCACTTACCTCTTGAAATTGTTAATGTCGAAATCCTCTTGAAATAACTTAGCGATAAAGTCAGGCGATTTCCTTTGTTCTGGGGGAGATTGCAGTAATAATCTGATGTCTTTGAACAGCAGCACTAGACCCTACAAATGAAACAAATAAAAACTTGATGATTTCATCTGTTCTCATACATATACGACCCACTCGGTAAATTAGATTTTTAATAAAGTTTAAATTTTTTAATATTTCTTTAAAATATTTTATATTTTTACTTGTGAAAAATTATTCTTAGAAAATTGCAATTTATATATTATTTTTTTATACTATTGTTTAAAAGAATAAATGTCAGCTTTATGATGATGTATTTCAATAGGCTAAAAAGTACTTAGAGTCCATCAGAAGTAATGAAGTCAATTCAACAAAAAGTATTTTTAACAGTGCGTTTACATTTAGAGGTCTCATTTCACGACATAGCTGCGGCTTACATTGTTGCACTTTTTCCACAGGTTGACCGTTCCTTAAAGTCTATTTAAAAAGAATTTTCATCTTATCATCTTTAAATCATCCTTTGAAACAAATTTATGTCCTCTCATCTGTTTCTTCAGATACTTGAACAACCAAAAATCATTTCTTGCAAGATCCAGAATACATAAAGGATGATATAACTGCAAAACATATCTTTTGTTAATGTCTAGTGTTTTGATGAATACATAGGAGCGTTATCAAGAAGCAAAAAAGTTTCTGGCTGCTTAGTTTACGATTGATGCTTCGAGTTTCATGTATGAGATTAACTTAGTAATCCAAGTTTAGATTTTCTTCATTAAAAGCCATTCATTTATTATTTATATTCCAAAAGATTTTCAACATGACATATTGAAGATTCGAAATCCCAAAACGCAAAATCTTGGGTGGCTTCTCATTTTCAAAAACCATTCCTTTGACTCTCGTTTCGAGTAAGGAAAAAGGAAACACCCTGTTAAATTCAATATTTTCCAACAGTTTTTTGAATTAATCGAATCTATTTCAAAGAAAAATTAAACCAATCATATATTTCATACTCATATATGATTATTATTTTACATGCAAAATTTTATTTAAGTATCATCAATATTTCTGTTAGAATCCTTCTAATCTTAATTAATGAAAAATTCATACCATGAATAAAAGTGTTCTATTTATAACTTAGAAGGTAAATAAAAACAAATTTTTGATAAAAATAATTTTGTAAATGAAAATTAATAATGAATATAATATTCGCTTATAGCATAATATTAAAGATTAAAGAAATTTGTTTAAATGTAAAAAAAGGTTTGGTTTCCATTGTAAAAAGAAAAATAAATTACTTCAGTTCGGGCATTTAACTGAAACATCAGGAGAATCTCTAGAACTTCGAGACCAGCATTTTTGGCTTCCACAAGTATATCATTTGTCTTCGATATTTCGAATCTCCCGTGGTGATGAAATTCCTGCAACTGATCTCTTTCCACCACTGTATAGCCTTTATTTAGAGAGCCTTGGAATTTTATGTCTTTTTTTCCGTCAAGAACATTTAAGATTGGCCCGATCAATTCTTGCAACCCCTTTGCATCTTCATAATAACCGTACTTAATCAGATTGAGTAACAAATGGAAAACCTTAACATTTGGTGTTAAGGCAATCACAGATATATTGAAACATTACTTCAATAATAAGATGATTGCGCCCTGTGTTCTCGGCTGAAAGACAGGAATTGCTCATTATGAATCTTTTGATCCAGTCTTGGATTATTGGAAAGGATTCCTGCATTTCTTGAATATGTTTCATATTGTGGCCCGCTTGTCCCCTGATGTTGTTATAGGAGTATGCAGTGATTGGATATTCCATGACAGTGAAATTGTTTCCGTAATTTAAGAATAATGCTGAATAATTAATTAGAAAAATGTATTATTTTAGATTAATAAAAATTAAAATAATAATTTTCTTAATCCTTGTGCATTTGTCTCACATTAAACCGTTTCTATGAAATTCGAAAACAAAATAATTTAAATATTCTTCAAAATTTTATAATACCGTGTTTAGAATTTAATGTTTTTATTTAATGTATCATTTATTATATTATTTATTTAAGTTTTTTTAATGTTATTTTCATGTTATTTTTTATATTATTTATAATTTTATTTATTATTTTATTTATAATTTTATTTATTATTTTATTTATTATTTTATTTATAATTTTATTTATAATTTTATTTATAATTTTATTTATAATTTTATTT
>JBBMKC010124214.1:0-26865 GCA_037834085.1 Bipalium vagum
ACTAATTGCTTAAAATTGTACCTTATATACCGTATGTACCTTATATTGGGTGTACCTTATATAGAGGTTCTACTGTACTTCGGTAACAACTTTTGCACTATCACTCTGGGCAAATTTTTACAGTAGAAAGTAGCTAAAATGTATCTTATCTGTATCCATATTTTTATAATAAAAAATGAATATAGCAACGAAGTTATGAAAACAAAAAAAAATCCATCTAGTAATAAAATCAAAATATTATTTATAAGCAACCAATTTAATATCAAACAGGTTCGAAAACATATTACTTTCAAACACCCCGTTATTTTCTGGATTCATAATATCTTTAAAATAATATTTTAATCTTACAAATTAAATTTATTTTTCAATAATTTTACTCTTTTTAATTAATATATATTTTTCTGTTTTCTTTTAATTTATCTTTAAAAATATGATAATTATTAATAAGGTATTTTTGTTTATAATAAGGTTATTATTATTATTATTATTATTATTATTATTATTATTATTATTATTATTATTTATTAATATTATTATTATTTATTATTATTATTTATTATTATTATTATTATTTATTATTATTATTATTTATTATCATTTATTATTATTATTTATTATCATTTTTTATGTTTATTAATTTACTGTATTGTTTGTAAATTAAAAGTAATCAATTTTGATTATAACTTGAGATGTTTTTTACGAAAAGTTTTATAATTCAATGAAAAATAAAAAATCAGTTGTTTTTTTAAATAGTTCTTAATATTCTCGTATATCACAAATACATTCTATCAATAATATCTAAAAATAAAATATAAAATGTAAAATAAAAAATCGAAATATTAATTTTTTATGGTGAAAAATTAATTGAAAATCAGAAAATGTTACTTCAAGACTGAAACCTTCACCCATCTTACATGTGGCTAGATTGGAGTCGTGTATTATGAAGGTCAAAGTAAAACTCACGGTTTCTTATTACGGTATTTGGTTTTATTATTGATTTTTAAAAAAAGTTTTCGAAGTTATCAATTTAATTATGATTTTATTATTTCAGAATAACGTTGTCATAATCTTATCACGTGTTCTGAAATTTTTGAAAGAATTTAGGGATTCACTAGTTTTTCGGTGTTTCTATTTATATTCACAAAGATAGTTGTGTTTTATTTTTAAATAGGAAACTCAAAACTCAGTAAAAAGGAGTTATTTTAACCATATGTGGTGCGCCCAATATGTCCGTGCAATAACTAGGAAAGCAATTTAATGGAAACTCTCAACTTTTACACACTAAGATATAACATGTATCGACATAATTTTCTAAAATAAGAGCCATTTACATTCACACACTTTTGCCAGCTCTGGATCAGTTCAGAGATGAACTTTCTTAGAGGACTGATCAAGAAGGAAATTCTCCACTTCTTCACTCAGATCTGCAGAATTTGCAAAATGTATACACAAAAATTTATATACATGAAGAAGTAAAAATCACTGGGAGCAAGGTCTGGACTGTAAAGAGGAGGTCAAATCCACTTTCCTCCATAATTCGCATGGATGCTGATTTTTTATGAATTGCTTCTTTTTTCCTGGAGAAACCACATCAGAATACTCAGTTCTCTTCGTCAAACATATCAGCATTTGCACTCAATATCAGATTAGTATGCAGGGTTGAACCTGGTCTTTTTCTCATCAAAATCGACAAGAATAACACCACAAAAATCCAAAAAAATGCTCATCATCAGACATTTTCTGTAGGAGTTTCCAGATCTCATAATTGTTCAATTATAATTATTGTTAAGTAACACTTTCTATAAGTTCTTTCTAAAATTTCTGAGAATTTTATCATTTTATAATGTCAGACTGCATTACGTTATAAATCAATAGAAATTTTAAAAATGAACCTTTTCACACTTGTCAATGACCTTTCATGTTTAGGTTGATCTTAAAAATTATTGTCCAGTTTCTCCTCAACGGTTGATTGATTTTCTAACGTTAATTGTTTCATGTTGGTCAACATTCAAAATCTTTTGTGAATGAACATGATTAAAGTTGACTGTACCACATAAAGGAATTCTGCCAAACGCCATTGGTTAATTTTAGAGCTTAATTCAGACGCCATATTTTTAAAATGTAATGAGTTTAAACAAAAGGTAATGGGGTTTTCTTAAGTCAAAATAATATTTATTCAATTTTTCCAGAATTTCACGTTGGTCTCAAATATTTAAATAAATTATGTATGAAAATAAAAATAAAAATATAAAATAATATTCCGATAAATAATCCACAGAAAAAACTCACTTCTTTCACCTATTAGGTACTTTCGAAATTTGATCAGAATAATGATCAGCATCAGGAACAAAATAGCTGCAATGGACCCAATAATGTAATACATGATATTGCTTCGAAAATAACGATCATAATTTCTTGTAACAGGATCATTACCGGTTCTCAGATCAACATTGCCATTCACAAAGCGCTGTTTGCTATTCACAACATTTGGATCGTCTTTGACAATAATAACAATTTGGAACTCCTGTTTCCGGGAATTATTAAAATCGCCGTCTTCTGCGATAATCGTACATCTGTACAAACCCTTCGGAGGTATCTTATCTACAACGCACATCATTCCGTGATCAACATCCAGTCTGAACTCTTTGCACTTGGGCATGACCACTCTAACTTTGCTGTTTTCACTGTTATCCGGATCGATGAATACATAGGGAAACGAGACGCAATTTTCCTGATCCATGAAACTGGTAATATAGAACAACACTTCCGGATTGACGGGTTTTATCGTTTGCTTGTCCTTTAACACCATAATGGGACTGTTATCGTTTTTATCCAATATGATCACGGAGACCTGTATTTCAATCGTTTCCCGAGAATATGAAATGTATTCAATTCTGTCGTTACCCAAATCAATGGGATTCGGATTAGAAGCACTTATTGCAAATATGATCTGAGCGTATTTTTCTCGATCAAGAACCGCTTTCGTATAGATGATACCGTTATCATTGTCTATGGTAAAGATCTGATCGGCCGATTGATCCAACGAATATGACAACGAGGGATTCTTAATTTTCAGGATAATTCTTTTGTTATCCACATCGGTATCTTTGTCCGTAAAGTTGATTTTGCCCACAAATGTCCCGATGGGCTCGTTTTCGTACACCTCAAAGTTGTAATGAGACAACTCAAACTCCGGCTGGTTGTCATTGGTATCCTTGACATTGATAATGAGCTTGGTTGTGGATGATCGACTGGGGACTCCCAGATCCTTCGCGGTGATGGTAAGAGAGATTTTCTTAATGACTTCAAAATCCAGACCGCTCAATGTTTTAATGGCAGCTGTGTTTTTGTCAATGACGAAATGGTTTTTCATTTCATCACTGACATCGCTTATGAAATACTCAACAGTGCCATTTTCCCCTTCATCCTTATCCGTTGCCAGGATGGCATCCTTTTGAATGGACACGATTTCGTTGACTCGGTTTTCCTTGACGGATCCGTAATAATTGGTGCTGGTGAAGACGGGCGAGTTGTCGTTGATGTCTCGGATAATCACTTCCAGCTTGCTGGTCTGTCTCAGCTGGTTGACACTGTCGGAATCAGTGCAAACTATACTGACGTAATGTATCAATTTCAGTTCTCTATCAAAGTCGATTTTGCTTTTCAATTCGTACGTCTTTTTATTTTCCAAAACAATATTCGTTTTGACAGGGGTCAAATAAAACGAATCATACACGGTTTCCACGTCACAAGATATGGAGTCGGCCGGGTTGTCTTCGTCGGAGACCTTCATCAAGCAAATCACCAGATCTTTTGTCGAACCCTCATCGATATATATTCGGGCAAATTGTTTGCTGATGGGTTTGTTCAGTTGATAGAACTCAATTGTTGGTGGGGAATCGTTGACGTTGCTCACCTGAACCTCCACCAAAGCCGTACTGCTTCTTGGCGGTTGACCGTTATCTTTGGCAACGAGATGAAAGGAATATCTATTGACTTTTTCATAATCCAACTTCGATATCAATTTCAACACCACCACATGAACGGATTGAGTGATCTGAAACAAGTTCTGGATTTCTTGGCTCGTTGACGGAGCAAAATTGACTGACAATCTCCCGTTGTTTCCAGAATCTTTATCTTCAACCTTAATATGTATCAGATCCATGCCGTTGTTTTCGTTTTCCTTAACCTTAACTTCATACGTTGATTGGGAAAATACCGGTTCACTGTCATTCTCATCTAAGACCTTAATGATGATCTTCGTCTTTCCCTTTCGGGAAGGTTTGCCACCGTCATTGGCAATCAAGGTAAACTCGATCCGATCAATAACTTCTCTGTCGATCTGATTTTTGACGACAATGACCGGAATTCTGACATCGGCTGAATCTTCAAACATCAATTTGAAGTAGGTATCGAAATTCTCATTAGGCTTCTCTATGTCGTACGACTCAACGGAAAACGGTTGATCATCGGCATCCGTTGCGTATGGTAAAACGATTCTCGTATTGACTTTGGAATTCTCCAGGATCTCTTTATTGTAGATCGGCTCGGAAAACACGGGACTGTTGTCGTTGACATCGATCACCTTAATCCTAACGTAAAACTTTTTCTTCGTATTATCGTTCGACGTAATTCCAATGAATATGCAACAGTCGCCCCGGCAGCACTGGTTATTGATGTTGGTCTGATGCTTTTTCGATTTCGAACAGTATTCTTCTCGGTCTATAGATTTTCTCAAGATAATCCGTCCGTTGAACAGATGAAAGGATTCAGAATCTTCATTGAGATAAAACGATTTCACATTCGCTCCAAGACGGTTAATGTGGCCTGTCAAATCAACCAGAACGTGTCCGGGATTCTTTGATTCTGACATTTCCACCTGTTCTACGCTGTCACAAGCTCTGATGGACAAAGCTCGACTGATTAATAGTATTATCGACAATAACCTATCCATTTTCGGGGGTACTCTAATGAACAATGAAGAACAATGAAAAAAAATTCTCATTAAACTTACAATCACAGTAGATTTTTACATTAAAACGTGCCAAATATTCCAAGAAAATATTTCTCATTTCCTTTATTCTGAATTTTTATTTGTCAATTATTTCAGATTTTACTGCGATTTCATTGGCTGTTGGGGATTTTAATAATTTAATTTTATATTTTTGAGTAACTTATTAAATTTCAACATTTCAAGAGCTATAATGTATAGAAGAACGAATGACAGTTTCTGTTGAAAATGAGGGGGGGAGAAAGAATTTAATAAAAAAAGAATATATATTTGATTTATATATATTATAAAGAAATTAATTATTTTATTTAGAAAAATGTATTTCATTATGTTTTATAATAATAATAATAATCATATAATATAATTATTATTATAATTATAATATTATAAGAATAGTATCATAATCGTACATAGTAAAAGTTATGATATTATTATTATATATTAGATATAATAGTAATAAATATAAATTAAATATATTTCCTTATCTTTCTTGGAAAGGCCATTCGTCTATTCTCATTATAATTACCCAGCACTGGGGCCTTAAGAATTTTTAATAAATAAATAATTTCTTGTCACAATACTTCAATTATAGTCATTTAATTACTTTAATTTTAATAATTAAGACATTTAAGTTTCCCAGATTGATAAAATTATGGAGGAGATTTACACAGAAATGTTTGTAAAATTAAATAATAATGTTATTATTTTTATTATTATTTGTTTTATAATATTATTTTAACTTTTAATATTTTTATTATTATTTGTTTTATAATATTATTTTAACTTTTAATATTTTTATTTTTTTTTTAAATTATTATTTTTATTTTATTTTTAATATTATTATTTTATTTTTAAAATATTAAATAGACCAGTATTTCTAATACTTTTTATAAAACAAAGAGCGGTTGTAACTAATCAATTCTTAAATGAATCAATGTTGTATATGTTAAGTTATTTTAAAAAATGGAAAATGGAAAAAATATTTTATCAGACCCCTGTATGGATTATTTCATAAATTTGACTTTGATTTCCAAAAATATAAAATCAACTTTAATCATCGACAAACGAAGAAAGTGAATCCATGGCGGCAGACGACAGTCAGCAAAACAGCAGAAGTAGATTTCTGGGATTACTCTTAGCAAAGTAAAAATGTCTATTAGCAATAGGCTGGCTTGATTATGGTGATTTATTAAGATTTATTGAGAAATCGTGTGAAGATTCTGGTTATAAACAAAATAGCATTTGTAGTTCTTCAGTTAAGCAGCGTAAAATATTTTAAAGTACCAAACATCTTCTGAAATTTTTATTATGCATAATTTTTGAATTTTTTTTTGTTTCAATTTAAACAGTCCAGTCACATAAGAGACCAAGTGCCTAAACGTCAGTCATTGATTCTAATTTCATTTTACCTCTAAAAATATTTTGCAAGAAATGACTTGGTGCTCATTAATGATCTCAGGGAGCCAATGATTGTGTTGTGGTAATTTGCACAAATTTGATCATTCGAAACAGTATATACGGTATCCAGTATAACTATCCTTGTTGTATAAATGTCTATCAGAATGCATCTGAGAGTTACCCGATGGTACTGCAAATCCTGAAAACAATATCGAAGTGTCCGAGATGGTTCATTCTTTGTTAACACCAGATTATCCATTAAACAAATCATCTGTTACGTTTATAGATGAAATAGTAACATTTCATAGAGTGATATCCAACACTCTCATGAACAATATAAGACAACAGCTTACTGTTGCCATGTATGCGAGAAATTACTTGAAGATAATCTCACAGTTATAAGCCGTGTGAAAGAAGATAGTACGCTATTCATGGTGGAAATCAATAAGACGAAGTTCTTTATTGCAAATACCACCGAGGTTAGCAGCACCCCAGTTATTGGGTTTTTGTTGGCATCGAGCGCTATTCTGCGAAGTATTTCTTAGTGGAGGTGCCGGAACATCGAACAGTGACTCTGAAAGAGGTAACTGTACAATATAATTTTCCTGGAACCCATAATGTTTCCAACGACTAAACTGCTTATGCTCGGATTGAAGACACCAACTAAGGAATCTACTGTCAATGCTATCGTTCATCACAGTCAAACCATTGAAATCTTTGAAAGCTAGTAAAACGTAAGCTACATAGAGAGTTGTGCACATCTGAGACATTTTTCACGTCGCACATTGACGAATTCATGTGACATGAGCTGTATAAGAACATTTTAACGTTTTCCACCTTTATTTTTAGTCTTACTCGCCAGGACACGTTTTGAACTATATATTCATACATTAAATTCAGCTTGTATTCAAATATTTTAGTCTTATTTATTTTACACCGTTTATGATGCCAATCTTACGCTGCTTAACTGAAGGATGCGTTAGTATTTTTATCGGATCAGAATTGTTCAAGTCATTATCAAAACATATCATTGATCGAATTCCAATATTGCTTTGTTTTCTAGTACAATCATATTTAACCCTTAACCGTTCAACAGAAAAACTGATAATAAAAATAAATTAACAAAACATGAAAGTTAATACAGTATCCGTTGTTACAACCATAAAGTCATACAGGTGCCCTGAAGTTAAATTATTTACGAGAACAAAGGATCACGTTATGTAAATCATTGAAGGTTGCATCAGTAATTTAATTGAATAACTCCATAAATATTATTATTAAGAATGAAAATTAAACTTGGATCTTAAGTTAAGATATTCAAGCATGAAAGAATGGAATGTGTCCACCCAAGAAGAAAGTACTTGATACCAGAATCACGTAGTTAATTCTTGATTGTCATATCTTTCAAATGAAAAATGAAATATAATATCACTAATAAAAATATAAATAATATAATATAATAATTATTATTCCTCAATACATTTCTTTTGATAAAGCCTCTATTTTATTGATCACTCTTGTTGATTCCACAATTTCCATATCTGATCTATTGGTATAAGAGATGGCTGAAGGATTTCATCCTTGAATCTTAAGGAAAATTTCGTAAGTTTTGGTATTTTCTTTAATCTGGACTTGCAAATTAATGCTCAAAGTTCACAGAAGTCATTTGTTCCATCGAATAAATCCATCTGAATTATCGACCTTTGATCAATATTGAAATAGAAAATTTCACTTACACAATTTCTGCTTACAGATTGTATCGAAAAGAAAATTAGGACGGCAACCGAACAGTCTAAAATATATTATTTAAATATTAATATAAGGTTAGCATAACACTGAAACAACGTATGTAAAAAATAATTGATTACTACAGTGTATTTTATATTACAAGAAATCAATATTTTAATTCCTTTGCTATATTTCTGATTGTCGTAGAAGTGTACCCATTATGTTCTGGACAACCGTATTATCGATCTTTTTGGATGCTCTAAGTCAGTCTATTTGAAACTGTTCTTTCAAAGTTTTCAAAATTGCACAAAATTTCTCAATATGTCTAATTTCAGTCAAATTTGGATGACTCATTTATTTTTCTACAGACGACACTTCGTTTTCACTCATTCAATCTACGGATTTCCTTTATTAAATTGTGAAGTTTCAAAATTTGAAGTTCAAAAGAAAGATAGTTTTATATTGATGATAAGGTGGAATTCGGCCTTAAGGTAAGTTATTATTCGAGAGAATATATTTTGTCAGAAAAAAAAATTTATCCGGAATTTACAAATTTATAATAAACAGAAAGCTCATTTGTTCGATTAATATTAATATTTAATAGCTAATCTATTAATTATTAAATTAATTATTTCTTTATTGATTGTGTAATTAATAGATTATCAATATATGTAAAATTTTACGCTCCAATAACAAATTATAAATTATTTTTTTAGTATAACGCTAGATATTGTGGTACATGATTTTTAAAATATTAAAATATTAATATTTTTATTAATAATAATTTGAAAGTTTTATTAATGTTTAAAATGATTTTATTAAGTTATAATTGTATATTTTATTATGACCCCAGATATTCTAAGAACATGCTATACTGACAACTTGATCTATTTATTTAGTCCATATCATATAATAAATATATAATAATTTGTTAAATAATATTATATTTATTATTATTATTATCATTATACTATTAATATACTATTAATATATTATTTAATAATGTTTTAATTTTATTATAAATTTATTATATTTTTTTCAGTTTATTGCAATAAGAAAATTAAACTAATTTTTCGATCTCAGTCTGGGAACCCTTAAAAATCTCAAAAAAAAATTTACTCAAAATACGTAATGGAAGAGTCAATATTTATAATTTTTAAAAATAATATTTGAAAGTTATCCATATGACTCTCTTTATTTGGGAGTCATAGATAAGATTACCTATGATTTGTCGTATCCGATTTCCAATGTTTCAAGTACCATTCTGATTAGCATCTCTAGGGAAAAAAACAAAATCATTGACAATTAATAACCAGTAAATTTTTATAATAGGTAATTTTAAATTATTATAAAATTAAACAATAAATTTATTAAAACCATTTTCATTGAATATGACCGTTGACCATTTAATATTTTGCCGATTTTATTATTATTATTTTGTAATATAAGTAATAATAATACGTATAATTAATAATTATAATGAATATTTAAACAACTAAATTCATAAAGTTTATTGTTGGATACCGAGACCTAGTTTTCCTAATTAATTACCAGACATTTTTAAAAAATTGTTCAAATTTTGGCCGGATAGTAAAAAGTCGGATAATCGAGGTTTGACTGTATGCAATTAAGTATCAGTATGTATTGGAATTAGTAAAAATCGATTCAAATTTAGGAATCGAATCAAACTCGAATAACCTTAATCTTGTAACCAAATGATTTTAATCAATTTTTTGAACAATTTCAAAAAACCTCTTTTGACTTCGACATTGTTTTTTAATAAATGATCATAATATTTTTTCAAATAGACACCAAGAAAAAGTCTGAGCCAAGAGTATTTCCCAACGATATTCTCGAGGTACAGATCTCGAGGGATTTTGTAAATATTGTGTATTGACATGATGAAACGAAATTCGACGTTTTCTTTGTCGTTGTTTTACGTCCAGTGTGAAATTTCCGCAAAGCCTCTTCGTAATTGTCCCTGATCTTCGAGAAAATCGATTATATGTTCAAAAATACCTTAAAAAAAGTCCCCATAACATTGTTTATAAACATTCAGCTTTAAAATTGATTGGGCCACTTGATTCTATTGCTAACAATTGTTTAGACTGAATTTTACTTTCCAGGACCTGTTGACAAATTCATGTCTCACCACCAGTAATTAATAACAATAAAAATCATCGGGATCATCAAATATGTTGATAAACTGAATCGCGTTGCCTGTTTTGTGCATCCTGTGTTCTTCATCTAACTTTTGGCACCCATTTGGCAGAAAGCTTGAACAATCCAATGGGAATAAGAAAAACATTAAATGTGATTCGAATAATATGAACAATTATATACCTTTACGATCTTTTAATACGGAATTACCAGATCAATGTTAATTTCTTCAAAGAATTTGCTATAACCTGAACTATTCACATATTTTCTTAAATCATTAATTCGACACCAGGCACAAGTTCCTCAATCATTGCTGTTGATGGTCGCCCAGTTCAATGTTCATCTGTTATTTTCTCTAGGCCTTTCTTAAATCTTCTTATCACTGTTGATTACTTTGAACCGTTGTTTAACTGATAAAATTTTACAAAGATTCGATGTTAACCAATCTCTGCCTTCCGAGTTTGGTTAAGAATTTCATCATCAAATACTGTTAAAATTTTGCAGTTTTCTAAAATGGTTGGCTTAACCAAATATACATTTTTAGATATCAGGGTGAGTAATAAGAAATTCCAGTTTTGCAATATATATTAATAAAACATGAAACAAAGCACACAATATCTTAATTCATAAAATAATCAACATTCATATAAATGATGTTTTGCCTTCTTACGGTCAAAGAAAGAATCCCTTTGTGGTAAAATTTAGATTCTTGTGAGTCAAAATAAGTCTTGACCCAAATTTCAATGTCCTCTGTATTTTTAATTTTTTTCCACCCAAATAGTCCTGTATGGACCTAAAGAAGTGGTAGTCCGTTTCCTAATTTCAGCTTTGGCAATTTTGCTACATGTGGTCGAGCATTATCGTGTAACAATTTTGTCTATACGGTATTTATTCTTGTCGACGAAGGGACTGATCTACAGGTTAATTGTTGGCAATAGCGTTCTGTAGTTATTGTTTCTACTCGATTGAGCAACCCTTAAAACCCTAGACCGTGTGTATTGCACCAGACACAAAGAAGTGCCTTATTGACTTGATTTTGAACTTTTGGGGTTAGTATCGCCTAATCACTTTTGCCCAATCATTGCAAATTTTTATGTGAATTGTCAAATTGAAACCACTTTTTTATCTGATCTTAAAATTAAATCGAAGAATCCCCTATTTTAGACCACATGGGCAATGAAGAACAGAGAAGAATACGACTGATTTTGTTGCTCTTTGACAAATCATGGGAAATCCATTTTCCTTGCCTACATGTTTAACCAGGAGATACAGCCTGTTACAAATAGTCTTCGGAGTACAATCGAATTTATAGGCAAGTTATCAAGTGAATTGTTCTTTTCAACAAGTCCAAGATCATATTCAAAGGTCGATGTCCATGTTCTAAATCCTCCAGACTCTCATCTCCATCTCTAAATTTCATAAACCAATTTTAACATTGACGTTCCGTTATAACGTTGTTACCAAAAGTTTTCTGCAAGATTCAGTCGCCGTTTCACTCAATTTGAATAGAAATAAAAGAGTGGCACGAAAAACATATTTTTAATCAATCATAATAAATTCAAATCTTTCTGCAATATTTAAATATTATTTTTAAAAATTGTATTAAATATATATCTTACTTGAATATCGAAATACAATTTTCAATTACTAATTGATTTAAAATTGTAAAAATTCAATTATCACTTTATAAAGTAGACCGAAATTTCTTATTACTCACCCTAATATATTATACAATTATCAATTGATGTTCATAAATTATGTATTATGTAAGTCAGAAATGTAGTAATACACACACTAATTTTCTTAATTTCTATTTGTTCATTTGTTGTTCATCATTCTGATAAAGTTGAAATCAACATCCCATAATATATGTATAAATAATGATAATATATATTTAATATTTGTAATACTAATAATATATTATCATAAATTGATGAATATATAACTTTTCATCAATATAAAACTCTGAAAATATAAAGCATTTTTCATATCTTCTTCAATACCAATGTTAAATATAAATAAATATTCCCCGTTTTAATCCTTTTTCATTGCGTTTTGTTTTTTCTAAATGTTGCAAATGATTTTCAGATTATATTTTATTTCTCCGAAATATAAATCTTAATTTATGTTCCTCTCAGATTACCTTATTAATTGATTTCCAATAGAGCAGTAACATGTGGTAAGATTGATTAATTAATTAAGCTGTATTATATTATTTTCATAACAAAAAAAACAAAGAAATTAATCTTCGTTCAGTAGTGAAATTTGATAAATGACATTTTCTCAATATCACAACGATGAAGGAAAATGGTCTTTTGTGCACAAATTTTTATTTTGAATAAATATTTTTAAATAAAAATCGTACTTTATTATACTTACTGAAACAAATCACTGAATTGGTTTATGTTTAAATCGATTAATATCATATTGGGAAAATCAGTAGCTTTATTAAGTTTTGTATGGATAATAAAAGTTTGCCTAGGAAAAACAAAGCTAACAAAATAATCAATAATTAGTAATAAGTAAATGAAAAATAATTAAAAATTAAAAATAATAATTTAAAAAATGAATTTAATTTAATAATTATTATTTATTAATTATTTTTAGTAGACTCTAAGTACTTTTAAGCCTTATCAAGTAACATTTTCATTACGGGCTCTTTTGAATTTCCAAAATGACAGAATTTACCGAGATGTAAGTGTGAAAATTTATGTATTCAGTAAAGATGTACTGGTTGAATATGACCATTTTCAACCATCTCTATTTTGTTATGATGCAGTGTCCTTCTATAGGAAAACAGAGCTGAAATTTACTAAAAGCTTCGTTTCAGATAGAGACCACATTTCTGTGAGAAGAAGAAAAAAGAAAACTGTAAATAAAAATGTTTTTCGAGGAAATATGTTCTCAAATGTTTAAATGTATAGGGAATATGATGGAAGGATGAGTCATGAACATCTCTATCGCAAACTACCATGGCTGCGGTTGTCTTCCTGTGAAGTGCTACTCCATATTTTATCAAACCTGAACATTTGGAATCAAAGTCCAGATCTGATTGTGATGGATTATTGTATTTTTAGTTTGTTACTGACAGAGACACAGAAAAATTTTCCTGATATAAATATAATTAATGATCTGAAACTCATTTCGTTAGATTCTTGGAATATCCTTACACCATTCACACTTCGAAATGCAACAGATGCTTGGGTTCTATGATCAAGAAAATTTGAAGACAAAAGGAACCCATTTCGAACCTATTATATTTGTTGTAAATATTAAAAATAAATAGAAATTCTAAATTTCCCGGTTTTCTGATGACAACACTCAGCCACTATTAAAACAAAATTATTTTATAAAAATTGATAATTTTTTTGCTAATTATCTTTTTAAAAAAATTAGTAGAATAATTCTAATCAAATAAAACCGAACAAACGTTTTGTTATACCGAATAAATCTCAACTCATAACAACCTTTATTTCATTAGTTTAGTTTTTATCAGAATTTTATTCATTCTTTTTTACAAAAACATTTTACTTTTTTTTACTTTTACTAATTTTGTCTAATATTACAAAGGGGAAGTGTGAAGAGACGGCCTAGAAAGAAGACTTTGGGAGAAAATGGAAATAAAATTGTAATTAAATTCATAAATGTGAAAAATTTGATAAAATAAAGCATTTATTTTATTGGGAGACATTGGGATTAAAATTATCTAATTACACATTAAAGTCTTCAACGTAGGTCAAAGAGATCTTTCAATTAAAATGATTCCATTTCGAGTTTTATATTGAACATTTTCAAATTTTTATCTCTTTTTCTTTAATAAACTATAACAACTGTGGGGAGGCTAAAACATAATATATATTACCTCTACAAATTGAAAAGGTGCCTATTTAGTAAATGGCTCCAAAGTCACTATTAAATCGCTTTTTTTTGCTAAATAGATAAATATTAAATTAAAGGTAATAATTTTATCATATAAAAACTGTTGTTTTAATAATCCATATCAAGAGGGATAAATCAGATGGCATATCAAAAAATACATATAATTTATTGTTTATTGTTTGGTTTCCAATAGAAGAAAATTGCTTATGATGCCACGAATATAATTATTTTCGCTCTGAATGAAGGAATAGTCAGCTATAAAAACTCAAAAAAGGTTTATACGTTTTATAAGCGAAAATCTAGGGCTTAGCGATGCAGAACGCTCAGGTCTATCAAAATTCATTGTGGATGAAGACCTTGAGAATTTTCTAGATGAAGATCCGTTATGATTTTATGGGAGCCTCCTTAATCTTCTCACAAGGCCTTAGATATAATTCTGCTGTTTACATTTAGATTCTAAAAACAATTGCGAAATACTGTCTCAGTATGAAATAGAAGACTTTACGTTTTCCAACAATATTCTGCTCCATCAAATAAGACTTTATTAACTCAGGCGTGGATGGCTAAAATTTTTACACGAGACTTTGAATTCGCTGAAATCCGTCATACTCAGATTAATGTCCAATATGAGCCAAGACCACGTTGTTAATGCATGCAGGCAATTTCAACCTCGTGTGGAAGCAATTATGCAAGCTGGTGGTGATTTTTTAAAATAAAATTATAAAAACTTAATTACTTTTTTATCGTGTACGATTTTTCATCAAAAAAGTTATTATTTCTTATTATATTTCTGTTATCCCTAGGCATCAATATGTTTCCAAAAAACTTACACACTCTGTATATCTAATTCAACATTGAATATTAATATCTTAACTTCTTTAGATACATAATTTGGAACACCTGTTACTTTATTATTTGACCAATGTGTTAATATTTTCATACTTACCGTTAATTCGCTCACCATTTAAACTTCATTTTTTATCTAAGTGATTTTTATTAGTAAAGAAAAGTTTGAATAATTGAAAAAAAATACATTGCAACTTCTATTTTGGACGACAAAATTTCAAAAGTGGTCCAATAATAGAAGTTAACACGTAAAAAGGCTATAAAACATGTTTTATATGAACTTATATGGATGCAATAACAGTTATTTAAAAAAACAACAATGAGTTCAATAAATAATAATATATTTCAACGTTTTTGAATTAAATAATCCGTAATTTTAGTTTTTTCCTGATTTTGAAAATATTATATCCCAAAATGTTATTAAAACAAATTATTGAAATTTTTGGACCAATAATTTTATTTTTTTTATGAAAATATCGAGAAATATGATAAGTACAAATTATTGGTCCAAATATGGAGTTTGGTCCGATTATAGAAGTGGTCCATTTCAGAAATTTGTCCAAAATAGAAGTTGTACTGTATTTAAAAATAATGAATAATTTAATTAACGGTGGAAAGATTTCCGTTGAAGATTGGTCGAAGCAAATGGAAACGTGATTCGAGAAAGAAAATGACAGGAAAATTTTATTTAAATTAAATGTGTTTAGATATATTATTAAAACAAATGTTTTATATCCATCATAAATTTGTAAAATAATAAATCTCTGGTATCTCTTTCTCAAATTTATTTTTTATATTTTTTTATATTTGATTATTTTTGTAAAAATATTTTACTAAGAGCCGCGAAAATTTAAAATTATTCCAAATTAATTTATTAAAACCATATAAAAAAAATTCAATATAAAATTTTAATAATAATGTTTAATTAAGGAAAATTTAATTATTTATTATTTATTTATATTAATTAAATATGAAAATATTTCACAAAATATTTAAAAGAAATTTTTCACTTAATTTTGTAAGTACCATTTTTTTTCCGAAAAAAAGTGAACGCTCATACCTCAACAGTACATTTTACACATGGTAATTACTTTCCATTAGGTGAACTCCGTAAAAAATATCTTTGTTGATCCAGATCAGAAAATATTTTCCCACATATATAACGAGGAAAATTGCAAAAAAGTTCCCCCTATATATTACAGTGGGAACCACAACGGATAATGATAATAAGCCCCAGACAATTTACCATTAAAACAATCACACCATATTCTCTCTATATCACAATGAATCAAAAGGAGGAACAGAAAAACCTGATAAAAAAACTTTTAAAATAAATTAATAAATATTTTCATAATTTTTCCTTGATAATCATAACGGGTAAAGATTTCCCAGGCTGTTTTACGATTGTTTCCCCACATATGTCCAGCAATGCTGATTGAAATTTTCCCCAGTAACATTTTAATAAAAAATTATTTATTATTTTTTCTGTGGAAATTTTATTTATTTTTTTGTCAAAGATTTCAAGATGTAAAACAGGTGAGAAACGGTATTTACGTACGGTACTCATTCTCAATATTAATTCCTCGTATCCAGTCAGGCGCTCGCAATGCACAGAGGAAAAAACTGGGGAATATTTTGTTTTAATTAAGACGTATGAAGAACAAAAATGAGGAATATTTTGTTTTAATTAGAACGTATGAATCAATCAAGATTTCCCGAATAATTCCTAATTTCAATTAATTGCAATTGAATTACAATTAAACAATATTTTTATTTAATGTCCATATCTCCTTCTGACAAAAGCAATTAAATAAATAATGACGTATCGATCGTTTCCCTTTACTGTAAAAGTACAAATATATATAAATAAATAAATAAAACGATATAATTGGGAATTAGTTTTCTCTATCACGTATTTTTTGTTGTTGTTGAAAAAAATTAATCTTTAAATTTTTTTCCACAAGCGAAATCGCTGAATTAAAAATATGACCAAAACAGTTATTAATTAAAACAAAAACAATTAACAACTTATTATTTATTTTATCAACACTAAACCACCCAAAATCCACCTGGTACAGAAAATCATTGATTTTGTTGGGGGAAAAAGCTGAAATTATTGATTTAACATGTCGATTATATTTTCCTAATCTCTTTGGAATTAATTTAGCTTTTCTACAGTCACTGAGTTTTGCCCTATTTTCTTGTCAATAGTGGAGCAAATATACTCATTAACCAAAATGGAATGGAATGGTTTACAATGTGACAAAATGGAACTTGTTAAAACAATTACCACCACTCAAAAGGCTCTGGTTTTCTCCAATACACCAAACACTGGAAACCCACTGCAAAAATGAAGTGCCCAATTAATTTTAACTTTTTTTTTCAAGACTTGGAATTTTACGAAGAATTTCACTGAAAATTATCACTTTTCTCCACGAAGAAAATGACAAAAAATGATTTTCCCAATATTTTATTATAATGAAAAAAATAATAATATAAATAATATTATTATTAAATTAAATTAAATTTTTAAAAACTTTTTTAAAAAAAATAATAAAAATATTATTATTATTATAATTAAGATTTCTTTACTATTAAAAAGAAGACAAAAATTAATAATAATAATAAAACTGAAATAAATATGTATTAAAAAATAAAATAATAATTAAAATTAATTTGAAAATGTTTACAGAATTTATTTATAATATTAGAAATACTTGTCTATTTGATAATAATAATAATAGTAATAATAATAATAATAATAATAATAATAATAATAATAATAATAATAATAATTAAATTAGAGTTTAAATTTTTTAAAAAAAAATAATAATAAAATAATAATAAAAGTAAATTGATTTTCTCTCAGTTATACTACAATGGTTTATATTCATTTAATTAAAAATTAATTAATAATCATAATTAGGAATAGAAATATTTTTATCAATTTGCAAGAGTGAACCCAACTTCGAAAAGAAATTATTTCCCATTTTTTTGCTTAAGTTTTTGATTAAAATTTAATTAACCCTGTAAATAATTATCAGTTAAATCTCAATGATCAATTTGAAAATAAAAATATTTTTTTATTTTTTTTTTATCTATTTTTTCTAATTTAAAAAACTAATTTAAATTTTTCATGGAAAAAGGTGTTTGAAAAAAAAAGATTGGGTTTTTTCGCTTATCATTTATTGGAGTCATAAATTAATATTTTTTTCCATTATTTTCCAACTATTTTTCCTAGGAAAAGTGATAGGCAATTTTATTTTTCTCTGGAGAATATCGAAAATGTCACAACAAAGAAAGATTATTTATTGTTTCCTGGTAAATAAAAATTAAAATATATAAATAATTCTCGATAAATTTCCATTGTATTGATTTAAACAAACAAAATACGCTTGATTTTTATAACAAATTGCAAAAAAAGATTTTCGCTAATGGAAATTAATTATTTTTCTTATTTTTGACAAGATTTAATTAAAACACTTTTTAAGGATTAATAATATTGAACAATTTATGCTTGAATTGTTTTATGTACTAAAATGAAAAATATATACCACTGCTGTTTACACAGAGACCAAAGTAATATTAATTATATTTTTAATATTTTCAATCTATGGTGAAGTTGAGTCAATTGTGTTATTATTCGGTTATTGGAATCTATTTTCACTTAACTGTCTCATTTCCTGACGAGCAAAAAATATTACCCACTCTTCATACCTGCTAATATGTATACGATCGATGCAGGATGTCGAGACCTATCCAACAAATGGCTGGTGGCTCCGGTCCGAAGTTCACCAATAACAAGGGGATTTTCTATCACTTAGACTTGGAAAATCAACTTGCGACAACTTCACACTTAATGGTCTGATCCAACGACCAGAGGTACCAAAGGTTGTAGAGTCGCTCGAGCTATCAGGTGATACTTAAGAGGTCCTGTAAATTCGAAGAGGCGTAGCTCCATGAAACGCCAAAGTTTCGGGATTTTGAGAAAATAAACTTATAAATTCCAGAGTGAAATCATATTTCAGCCGATTATTGGTATTGGAAAAGATTTTTTGAAAAATTATTATTTATATAAAGAAATTTTTGGAAAGATTTCGAAAAATTTCCATGTAGTTTACTATAACTATATTAATAGTTTATATTAACTTTCAAATCTACCAAAAGATGAGAAGAGGTTCTAATTATCAATGAAATAACAATATTGATTGATTTTTCATCATTATTTGTAAATAAAATTTTTATTGAATATAATTTTATGAAATGACAGATCTTAGTTTTAATATTTCTATTGGTGAAGATCGGTACAATGATTAGATGCGGATGAAAAACCGAAAATATATGCCTAGGTAATGCCTTCAAAGAAAGACTTTTATGATCACCGTTTAACGGTCTGCAGCTCGTTTAATTCATTATAATTATAACTTTTAAATACATCGTAAATATAGGTTGGAAAAACAGTGCTTGCCGTTTTACACTTTACTAACAGCAAACATTTACTATATATATATACATAATATCAGCGTCGTTGAAAATCAGTAATATGGAATTAAAAATCAATATTACAAAATCGCAAATTTGCTTTATGACTACAAATCTGGACTTACAGCAGCTGAATCGTAACATTGCCTATGCCATGCATTTGGCCATGATTGCGTGTCCCAGCGCAATACCAGGCTTCATTTCCAACGATTCCGTATTTGTGATATTGACACCGATGATAAACCTCGTTCCAGTCGTCCTTCTGCGGTGGATAATGACCGCCTGCTGCAGCTGTTAAATGGATTGCAGATATAATGGATATCTCTCACACCAGCATTATTAACCACTTGGAAGCTCTTGGCAAGGTGAGTCGATTTGATCGATGGGTACCCCACACTCTTAATGTCTCGGACCGTCAACGCCGAGTTGATGCAACTGTCTCTCTACTTTCATGCAGTCGCAGAACCCAATGGTTGGATAACATAGTCACTGGTGACGAGAAATGGTGTCTCTACGCCAACATCAAGCAAAGGCGCTCTTGCTAAGAGTTCTAGCAGGACACAACCAAAGGCCGACCTGCATCCTTGCAAGTTTATGCTTTCTGTTTGGTGGGATAGCTCCGGAAATATCTACTGGGAACTGCTGCCTCGCAATTTTACTATCAATGCTCAAGTGTACTGTGAACAATTAGATTGTTTGGCTAAAAATAACTCCGAACTTCACCAAAATCTAATTCACGTTCGATTTCTGCATGATAACGCTCGTCCTCACACTGCGACAGTGACCAGAGAAAAACTGATGAATCTTGGTCGGGAAGTTCTCATCCATCCTTCGTATAGTCCGGATTTGGCACTGATGAACTACTACTTGTTTCTCACTTTGGTTAGAAGCATTAGTGGAATGTCGTTCGAAGGAGACAAGAACCTGAAAACGTGGCTAATTGAATTCTTCGCCTCTAAACCAAAGCAATACTACTGGAATGGAATTCACTCTTTGCCTAAGAGATGGCGTTATATTGTTGAAATGAATGGTGATTATTACCCTGAATGATTGTACATTTATGAATTTAAATTATTTTTAAATAAACTCGTTTTATAAAGTGTTTTTAATGTGATTTAATATTTAAATATAAAACGGCCAGAACTTTCTTTCCAACCTATATATCACATCTAAATCATACTGCAATGAAATTGAAGTACTACACTAAAAGAGGCTTGAAAATCTAATTTTTAATAGAAAGGGACATTTTGACCAATGATAATATAAGACCACAACAGCACAAAACTTACATGATTTGAACTACGATGTTTTACCTCATTTCGCTTTTTCACCAGATCTCTCACCATCAGATTATCAAATGTTCAAATATACATATTTAAGGGTGTTAAATAAGTCATTTTGGATTTTATATATGTAATATCAACAAAAATTTATTTGATTGAGTTCAATTGTGAAGAGTTATGTAATGTACAATTACATTAAAAATCGGAAAGAACTTATTTAACACCTTGAATATATGGATACATTTCTGACCAATAAGATATTTCAGAATCAAGGTAACTTTTAAAATGTCATTCTTCAGGTTTTTGAGTCCAAAAACCGGATTTCTATGAAAAAGGAATTAATCGTTGAAAACAATGGAAAATATTTTTATGAATACAATCTATTTCTTAGATCCCTTTGGTTTAGTTTAGTTACATTTTAAGTACCACCATTCCATGTGAGACAATCTGATACTATTCAAAATCACGAAAACTATGTTATTATTACGAGCCTAATACAATTCTGATCTCAAACTGATCGACCATTTTCCTTTGGTAATGTTTGAGTGGCATTTTTTCTCCATTTTAACACAAACCCAATTTAAACAATATACAATATTCAATCAATATTTAACAATCAAAATACAATTTTTATGAAAGTATTTTTCAATAATATTCTCAATCACTTTTGTTTAAATGACTTGTCAAAGAATGTCGATATTTTGAAATTTAAATAAAATTATCATTTTTTGTCAATATCGAAAATAATGTGAAAATATTAATTATTTTATTCCGAACATGTTTTATATAAAATAATTTTTTCACTTAAATTTAAAAATCGAAAAATTCTTTTGATTTTTGAAATTTAAAAAATTAGTTTCTTTATATTAAGATTAATATGATTGCTATGATGAAAATGATGGATAATTTTATTATGGAGATAAAGTAATTGGATAAAAGAAGCAGATAAAAGAAAATTCCTTTGCAAAAGATTAAATGAATAAATCTAATTTCATTTTTGAAAAATGATATTTTTATAAATTAAGAATTTATAAAATTTTAAAATAACCATATAGGGGGGCTTTCATTCTTATGGTTGTTTCATTCTTGTACCATTATTATTATTATTATTATTATTATTATTATTATTATTATTATTATTATTATTATTATTATTATTATTATTATTATTTTATGTTGTTTTTGTTGTTTTATTATTCATATTGTTAAATGTAAAAAATGATAGTCTTGTATAAAGTTAGCTACGTTTGAGTAATTTTTGTCACAATATATTTCGATTTTTCAGTAATTTCTTGACTAATTTTGGCAGGTCTTTTACTTTTGGTTGAATCAAAAACACTTGTTCGATCAGATGAAAACTCTCGAATCCAGCTGAAAATAGTCACCTGAGATGGAAATTCTTCACTTTTTCAAGCTGAATAATTATTTCTTTCTTTGAGAAATAACACAAATGGATCACATTACCAAATTGCACATATTGAAATTTTTTTAATTAACCCAATCTAGTGCAAACAAAAATTTGAATATTTAAACAAATCGCATATTTTCAAAATTATATGACACTTATTTTACTTGCAAAGCTTTATTTAAGTATCTTCAATATTTCTCAGAGTTTGAATACGTTTTAGCTCTACCACGTAAAAGAAGTTATAAATAATTTTATGAAATAAAAATAAATAAATTACCTATTCTTCTTTGTTGTTTTGCTATGGCAACCCATATATTTTGTTAATTGCTAATTTATTTTTTCCAATGACAGGTGATTTTAATTTCCTGAAAATTTCATTAATTTAATAGCTAGCTTATTTTCCAAGTATGAGGATTAATTTATTTTTTATTCAACTTAAGTTCTTTTCATAAAATTTTAGTTACATTTCATAAAATAATATAAAACGGTCGATTTTGCTAAGAAGTGAAGGATATAATTAAACTTTAATTATTGAATTAATGATTTTATTCTTAAATAAAACAATAAAAAAAACTTAAAATAATCAATTTTATTGTTTTAAAATGATTTTAAGTCTTAACATTTTTTATTGATTAAAATTATAAAAAAAATAATTAAAAATGAAAAATACAATTCTGTCCTATTAATTAATTAAGAAATCCTATTTTAATTTTTAAATGATTTTTCATTAAACATATAATATTTACATATATTATTTCATTATATATTATGTATAATATCAAGGTGGTCGGAAAGTCTTTAGACTAAATTAAGGTAAATCCAATAACTTCATAAAATATATAAATAAAAATATATCCATTGTGCTCAATAGTATTCTACCATATTTCCGCAAGCTGATTGATTCTCCTGGCATACCATGCACTGTCTTGAAAGCGAAAAATTCTCCGCAGGCATTTTCGACCTCATCAACCGAAGCAAATAAGCGTCCCTGTATGAAATTTGTCATTGACTCGAATAGGTGGTAATCAGACTGTAGGCTAGATGAGAGAGAAGATCAAATTGCAGCCTTATTCTTTGGTGCCTTACCTTGGAAGTATGAAGGTTTGGCATAATCATGTTAAAGAATAGCGCTTTTTCGATTGACTAAGAAAGGATAACGGGACCTCAAAGCAACTTTCTAATTGCATTGAATAGATTTCGGCATTTATGGTTTACCCATTTTGGAGAAGCTCAAATTGCACTATTCTCTAGTAATTCTACCAAAGGCAGAGAAGAACCATTTTGTATTGTAAGAGCTTGTTGATTTCAATCGAGCCACTGATTTTGAATGTTATAGGTAGTAAAATAAATCCATATTTCGTCAGAAGTGATGATTCGTTTAAAAAACCGCTCATCACATGGATTGAATAACATTTTTTTACAAATGTCAATCCTTCGTTTTTACTGTTCATAGATTAATTAATAATAGGTTAATTAACATCGTTTGTTAACTTTTTTCAGCCAATGCAAATGATCATGAACTGTTGATTTGGTCACATTTAGTTCTTCCGAAAGTCTTCGTTGACTTGTGGTTTGATTTGCTTGACGTATGACCTCGGGATCAATCGATAACGGGCGCCGGGTACGTGGTTGGTCATCAAGATCAAATCGGCCATTTTTAAATTTTTGATACCAGTTAAAAGCTGTTGCACGATATTTGGATTGGCTTAAGTGACATTATGGCTTAAAGGAAACTCGTACAGCAAAAGTTCACGAATTACATAGTTGTTAGTTTTCCTTTCCTATATGAAAAATATGAAGGATCTAAATAAAAATCAAAGAATCAATATACCATTTGATTCTGTAAAACAAATCCTTTAATTTGATATGTAACACTTACTAATAATTTGTTAATGCAACAATAAAAATTATCTAAGCAACGTTGTCAAAAAATAGTCTAAAGACTTTTCGACCACCCTAATATTATATGATATATAACAATAGAAAAAATGTTACCACTCTTTAAAAAAATTAATTTGAAACGAATTCACTTTAAAATTTATATTTTCAGTGCACTGCAGGCTGTATCAGAAGATGATTCAGATAGAATAATAGAATTTTGTAAATGGTACTTGGTAAAATACAATGGTGATGAACATTGTCCATTATAAATTGGTTGAAGTGATGAAGCCAATTTTAAATTAAATGGTTCCATCAATCGTCATAATTTTACTTATTGAGCTACTCGAAATCTACAGATTATTCAAGAAGTAACAGTGTTGTGCGACCTTTCAAATAGCACAACTAATAACTAATCCATAAATAATGTCAATGGATTTTTGCTTCTGCTGTTAACAAAGTTTATAGCTCAACACCAGTGACTACCAGTGAACTGAATACTTCCGAGAATGTGCCAAAATTCCCAAAAATATCTTAATGGAAGTTTGCCTTTCAATCGCTTCCCGATATGAACAATGTTTAAACCGATAGTGTTTTCATTTAGAGCACATTTGTTAGCAAATCATCGTACATTTATGTTATAGATTAACCCATTTACTGTGCATAGTTGTCATGCTGTTTTTCTCAATTTTATATGTGAATAATTATCTTGACTAAACAATGTAAGTTATGTACTTCTAAAAACTTTAAAAAATTTTTTGAGACATTCTATATTTTACCAGTAAACACATTTCATCAATTGACAACTAAATTTATTTAAAAGTTTATTATTATGAACCATGTTTCGAATTTCATCAGCTTATTTTATATTATTAATATTTGATATTAAACATTTTAATTCATTTTAAATTAAAATATTTTATCAGATTTTGATTGGTTAAAATTATCCTGATTACAAGGGTGATTCAAAAGTTCGTGCTCAGAATCCGGAACTGAAATTGGGTAGCTTGGAAAGAGTTTTTCGAATCAAAACACAACAATTGGTACTTTGATCAGATAAGATTGCTCGGACATTGGTGGCGTAAAATCATTGAAGCTGGTGGATTTATTTTTGAAGAATATTGCTATTGTTGTAAATATATAATTTTGAGCACGAACTTTAGGATCACCCTAGTATAAATCTTAAAATTAAAATGGGTCCGAAGATTGAGGTAACATGTAACGCCTAAAAATCTGGGAAAAGTTTTTCAGTTGCCCTTAATTTAAATATTTTTAGAAACCATATATCAACCAGTATATGTATATTGCTTCGAAAATTTTTATCAATATCTGTTTGCATTTTTTTTAATATTTTAATAGGTAACGAAAACATGATTCAAATGAAAACATTCTAAGAAATAGAGTGCACCTTCAAGAACATGCATCCAAGTTTCATTAAAGGCAGTAATGCTTGAAGATGTGCCAAAATCCATGTTATATTCCATTCTTACACGATTGAAAAATAACTTTAATACATAGAGAAAAGTTAAATCCAGTCGAAAAAATGTTAAGATTCGTCAAACTTAAGTAGGCCATTTGACGAAACTTGTTGACCATAAGTTGGAATTACCAGAAAAATTATAATATACCAATAATATGATAAAGATAAAAAAAATTATATCAAAAGAAGGTTAAAGTCCTCAAACAAAATCAGGTTCAAAAGGGTGCTCTTCGTCCCAATCATAAAGACTTTCCAGACAAAAATATTGGAATGAATCCTAATTACATTTAACCAATTCTAAATTATCTCTCAACTGCAAATATTACACCTCAGATAACCATATAACTAATGAGGTTGCCAAGTTTGAAAAAAAATTGCTGGCTTGTGTGACTACATGTCAAAAGGGTTTTACATTGCATCGTCTAAACTAAATGTCAAGAAGCAGGTCTACATTAAGTGATGCCTAAAGCATAGTTGACTCCTTTTGTCAGGTCAGTGCGAGGAAATGACAAAATTGTCTTTGAGTCTGAATTTTCATCATTGCATTGTGTGAAAGACACTCAAAATGTGCAAAAGACAACAATATTTACTTTTTGCAAAAAATGTCAACCGGGTTAAAGATCCAGAAATTTGTCCAATCTAGGGTTATTCAAGTGAAATCAACAGATTGATGTATGCTAATAATAGCAAGCCAGAGAATTGCAGCAACTTGTACATCGCTTACGTTACGTGTTCAAGAAAGTCACTATTTTTAAAAAAAACCAATTTCCAAAGCTTGCTTCACTTCAGTAGACTGTCTGCAGATATGACAATCATTGATTTTTATAAACTCATATGTGTACTTTTGAAAAAATTTTCCCGAATGAAATCTGGTGTTTTATTAAGTTTCTATTTATTATAATTTTGTCCAGATTTACAGGCCCCGAGTGTTATGCTTAATTGTTTAACCATCTTTTAGTTTCAAGGCAACAATGAGTGCAGTAAAACAAGTGCCCTTTGATTCCAATAACATCTACCTCGAGAAAAAAAATTTGCAAAAAGACTGATTTTTACTGCAGATCGGCAATTATCTCAGGGAGTCTGTGACTGTACTGAGGTGACTTAAGCAATTTCGACTTATTCGAAACTGTATATATAAACGCCAGACCACACGTCGCGCAATCTACAATACAAAAATTGAATGACTTTCATATTGAAACTCTGCCTCACTCAGCCTATTAACCAGACCTCTCACTTACTGATTACTATTTTTCAAATATCTGGACAAGTTCCTTAGCGGGAGAACCTTCCTCAATGTGGATGACGTCATTCA
>JBBMKC010124215.1:0-16163 GCA_037834085.1 Bipalium vagum
CTCAAAGTTGGCACTATTTAAAGAATTCAAAAAGGTATCTGTGTTATTATTACTAATGTTATTATTATTATTATTATCGTTCGAGACATCTTTGAATTCTGGCGGGTTCGACTTTTCAGCGTCGGCTATGGGTTCACCCATCTTTTCGGTGGGTTGAGTCTCATACTGATTTTCGCTTAGTGTAAGCAAATTATTATATTCACAAATTCTAAATAATCTATTTTTAAAAAATTAACTTGCTTTACTTTATCTAATAAAGATGTTTTGAATTTTTTGTACTTAATTATAAAACTATATCTCACTTTACCCAATAAAATCAACCTTATGTATTATAATTGGATTGATTCTAACCGAAATAATAAAAACAATTTTAATTAGACTTAAGTCGAAGATTTTTATTATTCTTTAGTCTTCAAATAGATTGACAAAATATATCATACATGATCTTGCAAAATTCAAATAGAGAAACTATATTAATAAACTTTAATTTCTGTTGCAATTTTAATCACGTTAACTTTTAATTAAATAAAAGTATATAATCGTAATTAACTTAATTTCCTTCAAAACTTTCACACTGAAACTTGATTCGTTATTGTAACCATATTCAACATCCAGAATTGAAAATTTAAAATTTTCAAATTCAAGTAATAGACTAAAACCTATCAATCAATTTTTTTAAAAAATTTCGTTGCATGTTTCAAGTGGCAATTGAAAAACGTAAACATACATAAACATTAGACCAGAAAAAGAAATTAATAAAGCATTTTATTTAGTTAAAACATACTTAAAATACATAAACCCGACAATTTAATTTCATCTAAAAACCACAATTAACACAGTTCATGTAAAAATGAACCATTCGCATATTATATTTCTGTGACTGAAAAAACCATTACTTATTCTAAAAATCAAATAAGACTATCCTTTTATTGTTGCTAATAACAAAAAATCATACGCTTTTATAAAAAGAGAACATAATTAATTCGTCTGAGATGAGAATGATTTCAAATATTTAGCTCTGTGACGAAAGGAATAAAATGATGGATGATTACCGACAATGTCCCAAGTTCTAAAAAATGAATAACAAAACAATAATTAGCTTCATCATAAATACTTATCAACGAAATCAGCTGTAGCTTTAATTTCCTTGAAATCTCCGCATACATAAACGGTGCCAATACAGCACATAACAAAGGCCAACAAGCTTTGAATCAATAACTAAACGAAAATAATTAGGTTATATCTGATGGAAAATTAAAAAATACATCGCTGGGCAAACTATGAAAGTTCTGTTCAGTTAAACGAAGATATGATCGGTCTAAATATCAAAAAATTTAATAACTAAAAAATATATTAATTTACGTTGAACAGCAGAAAATGCGGCATGGAAAAGAATGATTAAGCCAATTATTAATATTATTTTACCATTTGTCATCATGACATAATAAAATATTTAAACTGTTGTACAAGAATAATTTTTAAAACAAAGTATATTTTAAAATTATATTTATTTATTAAATAAATTTATTTAATATTTAAATGTTATTAAGTATATAATAATTTTGAAATTTTGATAAACAAAAAATAATTAATTAATATTCCTTAAATAAATTTAATTTTAATCAAATTATATTATAAGTAATTACTTCAACTATTCTCAAACTAAGGCCATTTGCAGCAATGTAATAGAAAATAAAATATTTATAAATCTGATTTACTAAATTTCTAATCTTTAATGAATAATAAATTTTTAAAATATTGATGAATTCGATTTTCACCCTATATAATTGTATAATATAATTGTCATTAATTTTTTTTATTATGAAATTTACACATACTCCTTATTTTTGGTTTGGTTTTGTTAATTCCGATTTCTATTTAAAACCTTTTTAATTTATAACCACAAATTTTCATTCTTTCATTTCGTTCATTTTTATTCTTATTATAACTTATGACAGAGATATTAGATAAATTTCGTAAATTCTGTTTTGTCGAGTCATAAGTAATTCTAACAATATTACAGCCTTAATATTAAAATATAAAATAATTTTTCAACTACTCAAATCACTTTTATCCTGCATTTTGATAAACAAAACGTGATAAACTGAAATTTCTCAACGATTTTTTTATATATATTTGTAATTGGTAGCATTCTCAGATGATCATTAATCAGAGCGAATAGAAGGTACATTATGAATCTATATGGGTGTATTCTAAAGGGGGTTTTGGTCTGAATATGGATTCCGTTCTCAGTATGGAGCTTTACTATCATCCATCGATGAATCATCGGAATCATAATTCTGCATAATTTAATTTTTTATTCTTTTTTTAAAAAAGACACTTTTATTTTGAATTACTTATTAAAATTATTAATTGAATATTCCACATGCTTATTCATTTTCATATACCAAAATTAATTTCGAACTCTTTCATCCGGAGATTAAACATAACTATGTTAAGCAAAATATAGCCAAACTAAAATGAATATAAACATAAAATTAAAGGTGATTAAAAATTATCTAAGTGAGCTTAATTCCAAATTTACTTACTTTTAATTCCTTATAATTGATTCTTAATGCCTTTATTTACAATTTTGTTTTGTGAGTCCCTAAGAGTCTTTATATGTTTCATTTTCTGAATTCATATCTCCATCTTTTCTTTGGGTGTATCATCCAATTTTTGTTATAGCCTGTTCACCTTAATTGATATTTGTTATTTAATGAACTTCTCTTATTTTATCTCATCCATTAAATTTTTAAAGAATATTTACATAAATTAAAAGCTTTAAGACAATTAAAGGCCTCTATTCAGAGAAAGCAACGTTAAACTGAAAGAGTTGAAAAAGAGACATCATCAAAACAATTAAAAAGGTTGCTTTATAGTAAAGTCACCTAAAAGTTATGGATAACCTGAGAATTGAGAAAGACTACCCTGCAATCCAAATTTTATGTTTAAAAAATGTTTTGAAGTATGTTTTTTATTTCTTTAGCAAAATATGAATAGCACACATAAAAGTACAAGAACTTAATATAACTTCACACAATGGAGAAAGCAGTTCACTAAAGAATTGATGAAAAATTGCAGTACCGAACATGGTTGTCGAATCTCCAACAAGGGATTTTCGTTTTTGAAGAATTTGTCTCTTTCTCTAAGTTATAAATTAAGAAAAAAGCTGTTGCTGCAATTTTTTCAAACAGGATCTGTATCCATTGAATCAATGACAGCGGAATTCTATACTAATGGGATAAATCAACTTATTTCCATTGGCAAATGTATAACCATAATTTTTTTTAAGATAAAGATTGACTTTTTTGTTTACATACTTTTGTTTCACTATACGTGTGAAATTTAAAGTTCTTATATTTTGTGTGCAGACAATTATTATTGATAATTTTACAGGTGACTTAAAAAAACAGAATTATTTTTATTTTTCATTTTATTTAAGTGACATGAAGCACACCAGCATAACTACATGATATAATTGAATAAATATGAAGATGATTAATATTTCACCAATGTTATATGTTAGTAAATATGAAAATATAGTAAAAATATCAGAAGTAACTTGTGGGAAAGTTAAGAAAATAAATGATTTTTTGACAAAAATATTGATTAATTTAATGATTATTTTTATTACACAAAATTTAATGAATTAAGATCTCCACATAGTTTTATTTTTTTTCAGTTAAAATTCTCACATTAGCACACCTATTTTAAAATTAAATTAAGTTCTTAAACATAGATCTTTTTAAATGATTATGGAAAAGATTTCTATAAAATTCAGTAAAAATAAAGATAATTTCAAAAGAGATAATATCAAAGAATTTTGGAAATAAGTAATTTGTTTTCAAAAATGCTTTTCCTGAAAAATTACGAGGATTTAAAGTCATTTTTATGATATTATATTCAAAGATTGTCTAAAGCAGTATAAATGAGATCTATTTTACATGCAAAAATAAAAAAAAATTTCTCATAAAACATATTCAAATTAATATAAGTTAACTTTTAAATAATGTCATTAATACTTAATAAAATTAAATATTTTACAATTCTATTAGTTTTGTTTATTTAATTTTAATGTTTAAATTTTGCATAAACAATTAATAGCAAACTTTTTTCATAAAAGATTTGTTTTCTAAAATTATTTTTTTTCGGTAAGTCTAATAATTTTAAATAATTTTTTGTAACACGTCACAAAATCGAAAACGATAAAAGATTTATGATTTTAATAAGTTCAAAACCATGTTAAAATCTTTATTTTGTGTTTAAATTTTTTAATTGTATATCTTCATTCGTAATATGTAAATACATGGCCGTCTATAATTTTTCAATTTTTTTATTTTAGTAATATGACAATATTGTTATTGTCCACATTTTAATGGCTAATCAAAATCAGATTCCTATAGGAAATTCCGGATCGTTAGAAGATTGTCATACCAATTTATATGCACTGGTTAGTTTTTTTTCTGACAAAATATTTTTCTTTTTTATAAAAGCAAAAATTGATTTGAAATTAATTTAATGATTTATGTATGTTAGACCGATATCGCTGGAATACAATATGGGAAATTTATTTCATATAAAGAGGGTTACGTTAATTCATTGGACGATCCAATTTTGGTGATGTACACGAAATGTTTGAATGCTGGTATTTTATGTTCATGGAACAGAGCGAAAAAGGACGAAAAAAGCAATCTGTCAGACATCAATGGATTTATCAGAGAATTGTGGGTGTTTTGGTACGATGGTAACGATCCATTCTCGTCGAAAAACATCACCATACCGAATTGTTTGCGAGAAGAGGAAAAGGGCAACTGGAAAAACGGTCTAACTTACGAGATCCGATCGATTCTCTTCAAGGCTCTTAACATTCATTTCGAACGCTACTTTCTTAGCAAGGGGTTCATGCGAATGGGTCCATGGATACAGATGCCTTACAAGCCGAACAAGCACAGCGAGAGCCAGTACGGCTTCAATCTCAAATTTTTTCTGCACGGTGAGAGCACGATTTGCGGCGCGATTGACGTGCGTAACGTGTCTATGATGAGGCAGATAGTGATGAAAGACATTGTAAATTGCACCAATCAAACGAAAATCGAAGTCATCCTGGCACCGTATGCTGTCCGTGCCTTTTTGACGGGACATTATTTCAAAGACGACGACCCGCACATCAAGCAGCTTTACGAGGATTGGCTGAAATATTATCCGTTGGTCTTCTCGCAGAACTCGTCGTCCGTCTCGGGTAGTGGGAAGCGAGGCTGTCAAGATAATGTAGCACCGAGTGACAACAACCCACCGAAATTCGTGGAAATAATCACTGGAAATTGCAAAATGAAATATCCCTCCTGTCTTGTGTGTATTCGTATTGATCTGGACAAAGAGCCCGGTCCCAGCTGCGCGTTATCGAGGCGATTGTCACAAAAGGAAAATCGTAAACGTCGATTCACTAAAATGGAAGTGCCCGATGGAAATTTGTTCTCGTTTGTCGCTCGGCGGTTCAGTGATCGAATTCTCAAAGACACTATGGTTCCGTTGACCAACAAAGTTCACAAGGAATCGGCCAATGTTGACAAAATCAAATCCAAGACTACATTGAAACCGTGGAAGTATTCCAACCCATTCTGTCACGCTCAGTGTTGTTGCACCCGGTTCCAGGACTGCGGAAAAGCGTCCAACCAATCCGCTCAAGAGAACCATGACGACGTGATCAATAACGTCGGTAAAAGTTTATCGAAAACATTCCATCAACGATTGCTAAATCTTGAAATTCCATTCACAAAAACTCTTCCACTAGACAATGGTAACAACCAGTCGGATTTAGGTGTTGGCGCCAACAACAAAATGATACCACCTTCCAAAATCGATAGCAGTTGTGATCGGTGCAATTCCCCTGTCAACATGCAGTCCAGTATCCAGCCAAATGACCCCATCATGCCAACTCTCAGTCCCCAGCTTCCAGCAACGTCAGATTCATCGTTCTCGTTGCAGTTCAATGTCATTTCATCCTCATCTTCGTCCTCTTCCTCCTCGTGTACCTCGTCTAATCAATCCAACCAGTCCAATCAATTGATGTCATCCACCAACATCGGTGGTAACGGGAACAGCAATATGGTAACAGGTCCAATCAATAGTACAATCAATAAACCCACCTGCGTCACAGATCCGTTGCTTAAGCCATCGGACGTTGTGAGTGTTGTTCATAATAACAATAGCAACATTATCAGCAACATCAACAATACCAATTTCATATCATCACACTTATCCGATTTGAAAACCAATGCCAATCGACCGTGCGTCGTGACCAATTCGATTTTGAATGGGGGTCCAATCAGTTCTCGGACGCCTCCTCCGCCATCGATCACACCGAGCTCAATGCTTCCCCACAATGTACAGCCGATTAAATTGGAAGCCACCATTTGTCACAGTAACGATTTTTCGGGACCACAAACGGTCAAGTCGGAGTTATCTGAATCGATTGTCGATAAAAAATCAGTGAGTTCTTTATATTAAAATCGATAATTATCATTTTTTTTTGGTTGACTTAAAAAAATTGATAATCGACTTTTTATTGAATTACTGATTTTGTTGGTTAAAATAGAAATATATCGAACTCTTTTGTCTGATTATATTGTTTTTTAATTGATTGAGATATATGCAATTTAAAAATTGATATTCATCGAGTTTTTGGTGCATATTTTATACAACTTCTTTATCTGATATTTGTGATTTTTTATTTTGAAATCCAAAATCGAAATATAGAAACGACGACGAAGACTTAAAAAGACAACCGAAACACCGATCTTTGTATCATGAATTGTGAAATTGATTTTTCACAATTCATTAATTAAATCTCGAAATTTTTTTCGAAAAAGAGTTGTTATTAGTATTTTCATTATTTTATTGATTATTCAACTTTTTTTCTGTGGAGCTACTCGAACAGTTGAGCGACGGAACTAATGACATTCAAATTTCATGTTTTTCTCTTTAAAACTCGGCAATACTCGAGTTTCTTCGTGGTTTTTCGTTCGTTTATTATTGATTTTCTGAAAGAATTAACTTTGTGAAATCGTTGCCAGAAAACATTTCGGTTTGTTTGATGATTCGTTGATTTTTGGGAAAATGATGTGTAAGAGGAAATTGATATTGTGGCAACGTTATTGTCATTTGGTGATCGATAATTAAATCAATATTTTTTGGATTTGAACAAAATATATAAAAAACCACCATTAAAAGAGTTTCCAAAAGATTATTTTTAATAAATGTTGATTAAAGTAATCTACATTTGGAAAAATAATTTTTTTCCGTGGCGATTTGTTTTATTCAAAAATTTATAACTTAAAAAACTCTGATCGTCTTATAGAAAATCAATATCTGGCTATTTCTTAATATTGGAAGTTAAATGATTTATGAAAGTGCTTTTTGAAATTTTTAATTCATTAGACTATTTTTCATCTATATATAGATTAATAATTTAAACGATATTCTTAAATATCAAAATGATGGGTGTTGTTATATCGATGATTTTAATGTAAAGAAAATCGATTTATGTACTTTAACAAAATGGCTCTCACAATTATCTGACAAATCAACAATATTTATACAAAAAACTAACACAATCATTGCCGGTAGCATTGGTTAAATATCGATTTGTATTCTTTTTGATTTCCTACAGGTTTTCAACGCACTGTTTTCTACATTCACAAACTTTTTTCAAATTACACGAGAGTTCCCAATGATTGATTGACGCGCTTATGAAAAAAATTATTTTTAAAATGTGTCAATCACTGGGTCCCCTCGGCACACTTGACTGATAGTCGGTTTCAAGCTTACTATTAGATCTCATTTCCAGGTCTTGCGATGTCTCTGATACCATAAGTAATAAAAACTTTAAAATTCACGAGGGAACATTTTTTAAAATTACGAAACTATTGGACACTGACAATTGATAATAAAAAAATAATATTATTTATTTTCATTTGATATTCATTCTTCATATTTTTAATTTTCTTGAAATCCGAAAAACGTGTGAAAATAATTTATCGACCTGGGAATTTTTATTGGCCTCAAAGTGCTCCTAATTACACTTTGATGCGAATATCAAGTCATCTTTGTTAATGTTTAATCATTAAGTTTTTTGAGATTTTTATTCAAATAAAGTTTTCATTCTCTTTCTCGTTTTTAAACTGTCATTTTTAGTTACCATTTTTATCTCTGACCTTCGTTAGTTCTAAATTATATCACGAAAACCGATAATCATTTAGATTTTTTTACTGTGTATTGATCGTATAGATTCTCTGACATTTTTCTTATCTGATAGTGTTTTTTCGGCAAAATGGCCTATAATTCTTCTCTGATTTTTAAATTGATAATTTTTAATCGATATTCTTCGGAGATTGAATCATTTCAATTGTTTTTTCTAATTAATTTCTCATCAAATCTACGAGAACTTCTTTAAAGCAAGACCTGTTACGATTATGATAATTCCAATTTTGAGTCCAAGTACTTAATTGATTTTCTGCACATTGATTTTGAATAGTAATAATACTGAAGGAAATTTTTCTTCCTTGAAAGTGTTGATTTATTAAAATTGGTTTTTTCATTGATGAAATGATAAAACATATCTTATAAATTATAGAACATATCTCTGGAATTATTAAGAATCAATAAATTAAGATTATTAAATTAAAAAAATTACTAATTCATTAAGAAAAAGAACCGTTCATTCAATTTATCACGTTTCACAATCAACAATTTAGGTCGATTCTCTTCCACTCGGTATTGAAATCAATGAGAAACCGATTCATTCAAATTCAGTCATTACAAACATCAATGTAAGCAATAAGAACTTGTTTTTGCACAAAAAACCGGTTCACAATGCACAATCTTGTGATAACATATCAGACATTACTTTGTTTCCTCCGTTGGCGAACAATTTCCAAACCAATGATATTTTGGGCTCCATGAATACCGAAACCGAAGTCAATTACGGTTTGAACAAAGAAAAGATCTATCAAGATGCATTGATCAACAACAAATGGTTGATGTTCAAGTCGTATGAGAACTCCACTATCGACGGGTAATGTACTACTCTGCCTTCTCATTTTTGTATTATTTGTGGTTTTTTAATTGTGCTTTTTGTTTCCAGGAGTCCTGTAGCCAAGCGGTTGAAACATTTTATTAATCACAATCGGAACTTATTCAACAATAACAATTTTTACAACAATTCCACGACAATTATTGATTTCCCATCTCAAAATGTGGATAGCTCAAATTCGAAATCAAATCCAAATAGTTTGAATTCAACGAAGAACTTCAACATGTACAGTTCCATCGCAAACGAGAAAAGTAAACTTTTTTGTTGTGACTGGTTTTCATTTATCATTTCTTTTTTTATATTGATTTTTCCACGAGAAAAATGAAAAAATAAATTTATCTTATTTAAACGAGAAATATTTTGAAACATTTTGTCGAGATGTTATTAATAATTTTATTTCAGACGAGCAGAACTCTGTTATTCCGGATCAGATTTTCGATGATTCCGATGAAGAAGACAATTTGAAAGTCGAAAGCACTTTAAGAACCGAAATGCAATCATCAAATTCTTACAGAATCAATAACGGTGTCAATAATAGCAACAACAACAACAATAATGGTAATAATAACGAGAGAATGCTTTCACCTAACAGTGCACAACTGAAACTTTTTCGATCCAATCCCTTTGGAAAGGTATTATTTAATTGTGTTGTCTTTACAAAATCAATAAATAATAATATAAATTAGGATAATCATAATACTAATAATTATTACTAAAAATCATTAAATAATAAGAATAATATATAATAAATATAATAATCTAAAATTATTTGCAATCAATAATTAAGTTAACTTAATTTTTTAATAATAAATAAATAAAATTTGAAAAAAATTATAATTTAAATCGTTAAAAATCAATATTTATTATAAATTCTTAACACATGATAATCTTTCAGTAAATGAGGTATTTATATATTGATTGTCGATAAGGAATTTTTTATAATCAAAATATTATAATGATAAATCGTTTTCTCTCGTTCAATTATATCAAAATATTGATTTTCAATCGTCTTATTGTTGTGCAATAGATGTAAAATTATGTATTAATACCATTCTATGTTCATATATGTATATATAAATATAAATAAGAAATGTGTTCATCATTATTGTTATATGTAATTTGTTGTTGAAAGTAAATTAATAATCTCTGTCCATCTCTCTCTCTCTCGTACTATACGTCAACGATTAAGACAGCGACAGCGACAGCGATAACGATAACGACAACGATGACAACATTTCGGTTCAATTCTATGTTTATGTTAGAATAAATTTTACAATAAAAAAGTATCATTCCTCACTGATGCTTTGGAAGTACAAGATGTTTATTTATTGTTCTGTCACACTCTGAATGTCACAAGTTATCGTCTCAATGCAATTCTTATTACTTTAATATATTTAAATCGCGCATGGCACAGAGTCACTGTTTCTCGAAAATGGTGATGGGTAATTGATTTAGACAGAAGTACTTTAATTTGTCGATAGGCATTGTGTCAATTCAAAATTAATAATCTACATACAATAATAATAATAATAATAATAATAATAATAATAATAATAATAATAATAATAATACACGATTCCAAAAATTTGATAAAAACTCAGGTATATTTTCAGTCAATACTAAGAAACACGTTTATTAAAAGTCAATTATTAGTTATATTTGAAATGAAAACCTATAATCCTGATATTAATCAATAAATTATTAATATTCTTAAAATATAATGAAGTTAATGAAAAAAGAAGAAAATGTGTGAGATGAATTGTGTCACATTCATGTCATTATTATCAAAGTGTATTTTATCTAAAATTTAATTAATATAACAGAGATTTGATTATATTGGAAATAATTATGTTTTCTAATAATGGAAAGTTATACCAAATCTTTTTTAATTAATATTTTCTTACTGGAAAAGTTTTGTATAGGAATGAAATTATCGATTAAGAATTTTTTTGGAACAGGTTTCGATAGAATTTTTGAAATTAATGTAATCTTGTCTGGTCTATAAATGGTCTGCAAATATTTATTCCAAAGAAAAATGATAAAAAATGGTTTGTGAATATTTTTCATAAAATATCAAATTTTCATTTCAATGTTTTTAAATGTAATTTTTTTATTTTTCAGTTAAAATATTTATTCAGTGCCAAACGAATCAATAAAATCGTAATTTACAAGTATTTAAAAAACATTTAAAAAAGTGGAAATAAATTAAAATTTCAAAATTGAATTTTCATAATTATCGAAACAAACAATAATACAAATAATAATAATAGTCAATAATAAAATTGAAATTAAATAGACCCCAGCTTAAATATCAAAATAAAAATTATTAATTACGAGAATAAATCATTAAAATAATGTAAATATATTTCTTAATTTATCAAAAATGATCAGAATATAATTAAAAAATTTAAATCAATGGTTTTTAAAAAATTCATTGTTGATCTTTTCCAATGAAAGACAGAGACTGAGACCTAATCTTATAAACAATACAATGATCAATTATCGATTGTCTTATTAGGTGAGAGAGTGATCGTCAATTTCTGTAAACCAATTCATATAATAAATATTCAATTCAGAACGCGCACTAAAATTTTTAAACTTTGACCCTTATGTTCAGTTTTCGGGCACTAGTCTGTACAGTAGTTCCGGATCTGGATCCATAAGTGCCGTTGAGTTATCACTGATGTATCCAACGCCGCCGTCACTCGAAGGCACACTGACTTCAGTGGGCAGTCCAGCCGAAAGGCAATCGGCAAACTCTCAAATTCGTAACTCAAATCTCCGAAGCTCGGAATACAATCATTCGGAATCGGTGCTGAATCCCTTGTCGATCAACTGTCAAAATTGGGAAGAAATGGACAAGGTGATTTATTGATTATTGAGACATAACCACCTTTTTCGTTTAAATGTATATAGATTATTTATTTATTGATTTCTCTTACCGACGTGTTTTATCTCATTAAAGTGTCCATATTGGTTTCATGCACAACCAAATCGAATTTATGGAAATTGTTCTTTAAATTTATTCCAAAGTCGATGTAACTGAAAAAAATCACAGCCGATAATAAATTGGCCTCATGACCATTTTTTCGATCGGTAAATATTATCGATATAATCTAACGAAGAATTCCTTTTCCTTTTAATTTTCATCAGTTTTTCCTTTGACATGTGTAGAAATAATTAGTTTTTTTTGGGAATTTTTTGCATTGTTGCCTGGCCAAGCATGACATTGAAAGAATTTTTGCTAAAAAACAAATTCACCGTGTTCATTGAAAAACTTACTGAAAAAAAGTATTTTGCCGAAAAAAGATATTTTCCTCGTTCTTTCTCTTTTTTGAAATTGATATATGTTATCGCTTACCCGTGGTGGTGTGGTGGTGGTGACATCGAAAATCGATTGTAGTTTTGTATCGTGTGGTCCAGACCAATGGAAGTTTGGATATCCACTCTGTGGTGGAATTATCATGGTGTTCTTTCTATGAGTAAGAAATGGGTTACTCTCTCTCTGGCGATACCGTTCTCGGTCGCTGTGCGCATCATAGTCAACTGTGAATCACACAAATTGGCTTCTAATCAATTCCTGTTAATCTCGTTACACCGAGCGACGTCAATCACGATAAAAAGAAGTGATTGTGATAAAACAATCATATGCGATGAGAACTGAACATACGGGAGTTTTTAATCTCTATATTATTATTATTATTATTAATATTAATAATAATAATAATAATAATATTACTATTATTAATTATTTTTATTAATTATTTTTATTATTATTATTAATTATTTTTTTATTATTATTATTAATTATTTTTATTATTATTTGTTAAGAGGCTCTCATTCTCTTTTTCACTTTATGTCTGTTATTTTTGCTTATTTGAATTGTGTATTGTGTTCGTTGATTACACCTGTGTAGCACTTTTTTTCTGAAAAATTTAAACTATTTTTTTCAGTTAATTATTTTTGATTTTTCTTGAGGATGACTTGGAAAACATCAAAAACCAAGCTGTATTATCCAATTAGGACTTTTATCCATAAAATAAATAAAAATCAATATGAATAATTTTGGATTGGATGCTTATTATAAATAATTGAATATATTGGTTTTAAACTAAATATAAATTATTTCATTTTTTGAGAATTTATTGTTATCTTATATCGTATCTTTTCTTAAAAAAAGTTTAATGAGATAAATCCGGCCAAATATTAAATTTTTTTGATCTGGTATAGTACAGAGTGATCGATAACAATTCCATTTTTAACAATAGTCGATTGATTAATTGATCATATACTTATCGTGGTTAATATATAGTTCATGTACTTTTAGGTCCCTAACTGTTTATGATGATTATTTATTTTTTCAGTCTATAATCCACGAAGTTTCAAATTAAAATTAAAAAATATATATTACAAAATATTCATTTTTTTTACATAAGGACAGTGGAACGTAAAGACCGGAATTAATTTTTTTACACATAAAAATCAGAACTTAATGTCATTGAAACATCGATTAAATCTCGTAGATTTCTTTTGTTATTTAATGCACCTGTTTATTTGGAAAAATTTCCAGTAGTGGACAAGAAAAGAAATTGATATTCCCTTGATCAATAATATTTTCAGGATTGGGGTAGTTCTACATGCAACGCTTCGCTTTTTTCATCCGGAGTCAAATATTCTAAACAACCGGAACCTTCGAAACGGGAAAATTTACTCATAGCTTTTAATCATAAACGTTTACACCAAAGAAATAAAATGAAAAACCGTCTGATGAGCAATGATCCGAAAGTCATTGATCGATATATGCCTATGACAATGACGAATATGCTAAATAATTCCGTTCGTCGTCCCAGCAATCTGATTCCGTCTGCTCCATTTTATCCACAAATGTCATTTACAAATCCTTCGTATTGCAATTTGATACCAGGACAGCAGAATTTTCCAATGAATCGATTGTCCAATATCCAAAGATTTCCTATGACCACCGGTCAGAATAGTGCTCCAATGACACCGGCGAGTGTCTGTACAAACCCACCGTCAGTAGAATCTTCGATTGGTACGCCGAGAAATATTGATCACATAACACCCAACAGTGCCGGTTTTAGTCGGCCTCAGGCAGTTCAGTCCAGCCCGGTTGTTGCTAAATCTCCTCGAACTCAATCACACTTGAATTCTATCAGCTCAATTCAATCCAATCTCAATAATTCCCAAAATTTCCTTAACAACATCCACGTTAATGGTCTCTATTTGAACGTGTTACTATCAGATTCGATTCTCAACCTTTACAAAGATCACAATTTCGATAGCTGTAACATTTGTGTATGCAGTATGTCGGTTTTGGGTAACGACGTCGGCTTGTATATAGACGAATATCAACAAAATTCCAATCAAAATTCACTTAATCGATCGATTTCCAATGATGATATGGGTGGAAGCTGTACCAGTAAAACCGATTGTAAATGTGGATTCAGTGCCGTCATTAACAGGCATTACGCTATCAACTCCAATCTTTTCTATGAGGATGAAGTCGAGATCACCGGAATAAGAAAACAGCACATTTACAGCACTCAATCTCACATGTCCAAAGATTGTCAAGACAATATCGGAAAGCACGCATCTTCTCAATTGATGTCGATTTACGATGAATTCGGATTGAGTTTTCTTCTTGATTTCCTTCGTTTTAAGAACAATGTTACTAAACAAAAGTTACCGGAAAATTTAATCGAATTTCAAGGTAGAGTACTTATTGACTTGTATTGAATTTTTAACAATATTATTTTAAATAAATATGTTCTTGTTTTTCGCTTTGTTCTTTTTTGATATGAAATTAGAAAATCAATAGAAAAATTAATATGCTTTGATTATTCATAATTAGTGATTTTTAATTTTAAAATTTAACGATTAGTGTTGCTTTTCTTATAAGAGCTTAAAAAAATTAAATTGACTGAAATAATAAAAGATTCACACCAAAATAATTTTTTTTATTTTTGAGGTTTACATTGTCCATTAAAATTCGATTGAATAATAATAATAATAATAATATTATTATTATTATTATTAATATTATTATTAATTAATTAATTAATTTTAAAATATTATTATAATATCATTTTCATTGATCAACCAAAAGCTTATCACTTAAAAAAATAATGTGATCAATTTAAAGAAATCTTGTAACATCAATATTCTTTAAATATTGATTTGATTTTACTGAAACTAATTGATTTTTTAAAATTAAAAAAAATTTTCTCAATTATATTTTTTAAATCATTTAGATTTTAATGCAGCCATACATCGGTCGCTAGACCAAGCTTCAGAACCAAACGATGCTCTGGTCTCGTCTAGTCGTATCATTAGTCCCGATAAGGGTAAACAGTGGCTGAGTAAACTGTATTATTTCAAAAAAGACGCGGTAATACCGAAAAATTACAATGACCAGATTAGACTGCTGATGGTGGGACATTAAAGATGAAATCGATTTTTTAATTTTCAAAACACGATTTAGACATTACGACCTTTGTTACAAGAAGCAGTAAGCAATACGAGGCTGCTTGAGTCCAGTTATACAGTGGACGGACCTTTGACGTGGAAAACCTTTCATCGATTAGCCGGTCGAGGTAATGTTGAATCTTGTGAACCTCAACCGTTGCCAAGATTCCAAGTTTTTGTGGGGAAGCATTCGTCAAAAGACACTTTGAATGCTGCGAATGCCATTCCGGGACTTTCCACAGCACTGGAATCGAATAATGCTGCTAATCAATCGGCATATGTGTCACCAACGATTTATCCACAATATTCTGGATTAAACAATGGATTTATTTCCGGTTAGCAGATTTTTTAATGTCAATCAATAATTTATTTTTTGAAGGTTTAATTAATATCAATAATAAAAATAATAATAATTGGTATAATTACAATTATAAGGAAAACTGTTTCAATAAAATATTATTATTATTATTATTATTATTATTATTGATTAATTTTTCTTGTCCCAGTTTAGATTTATAATCTGAATAATTAGAGTCAGCAAAATTACCCATTTTCCACTCATCATCATAATACATTTGATTTT
>JBBMKC010124326.1:0-16163 GCA_037834085.1 Bipalium vagum
GCTAAGTAGGGCGGTGAAATATATTTGTTTTTCTTTACTGAGGACCTCTGAGCCTAAGAGCGAGAGGATTTTTATAATTAATAAATACAATTAATAAAATCAATCTAATCGGTCAGAATTGTTATCACTCATTGTAATTATAATAATAATTTTGATATTAATTCAAATAAAAGTATTAAACTGAAAATCGTTTTCTTAGTTTGTTTAATTAATCGAATACAACAGAAAGCAACCTTCAACCGTTGAATCCTAAGACGCATTTTTGCTCCAACCTTTAACATCTTTTTGTCCATCAACTTAGGATCTTAACAAACTTTATATTTTTAATTACAATTTCAATATAAGATAGAACCAGGAGAACGTTAGCTTAAGATAAGATAGATCACCCTTCGGTAACTACTCTCAAAAGCCCTAAGATAAAAATTGTTTTTCTGTCCTACTTGACGTGAAAAACGCAAAAAAACTACGAAAAAAAGAATAAATATATTTGATCTTAGAGTATTGGAGTCGATAATCCAATCCATATTATTTATTTAATTTGATTTAATTGATTATAAACTGCTAATTAGTAGTCGATGCAGAGTTTTCTAATCAAATATTTTATAAAAATTATTATTTAGTCAGTTCATCTACAACCAGTGTGAAACCAAATGTTTATTATTAAATTTACAATGCCATCCATATGTTTGGAGCCACCCCTGTAATTTACATAAAATGATGGAAATATATAATTATACTTACTTTAATTTAGTTTATATTTAAATATATGGAAAAATATGTTAAAGAACATGTTTCCTCAAAAAAAAAATTTTTTTTTTAATTTTTCAATAGTAGAAAAATTGAATTTTTCAAAAACATGATTTTCTTAGTCATTTTGAATACAAGATTATAAGACAAAGAAACAATAAATTAATAAAATAATAGATATTTTTCTTAAAAATAATAATCAATTTTATTTCTTTATTGTTGTTAAACTCATTTATAACATTATCCAATTTATGTTTTTCTGGTTTATAATAATAATAATCAAAATTAGGAGTGTTGGGGGTCGACTACCGTCTTATAAGTTTAAGGAAATAAAATTTTGGCGAAAAATAAAATTTAAATAATACGATGGCTAATTTTAAATTACTTATTTAAGTTATTAATTATTAATTTAAAATTAATTAAATAAATTTTAAAAATTAAATTTTAAATATTATTTTAGAATTAACTACTGATTTCCTATCAGTAGCATGTATTTCTAAAATTATAATTTTAAAAAATAATTAGAAATTAATTTTATTTTTAGTAATATTTAAATTTAGAAAGTACGTCATGATTGACAGCTTAACTGACCAATCAGAGACGCTAAAACGAACATTAAAATAGTATATAGGCCAGCGAAAAATATTTTTTTCGCCCAAAAAGTTGCCTAATAAAACAGGTTTTTAATTAGAGGGTGTTTGAGATTGTGTAAAAGACTGCCTGAGCTGTTTGCTGATTTAGTGTGACTGCCGAATGTTGCAGTTTGTTTTGATTAAGAAGAATCTTATCCTAATTTTATTAAATACAATTTTAGAGTAGTGTTTTTTGTGTTTTCGTTAGAGAGTGAGATAACGAGCTCTTTAGATAGTCTAATATCAACCTCGGCGTAAGCCAGGTGAGCTTGTTAAGAGTTGCGGTTTTATATTTTATTTTTTACTTTTCGATTTTTATGAACACTTGATATTACTTCCTTATTCATTGTTCTATTAATAATAAATAATAATATGTTTTTTTTCTTTAATATTTAAATTCTAATCCACACTCCAAACTCAATCCCGGGGGAAAATAACAATAACATAAATCAATATCATATTATTCTAAACATTTCTCTCTTATATTTTCCATAAAACCAGCTAATATTAAAATATCTAATTTCAAGTTTTTAAAGTATATTCTTATAAGTTCATCAAAAGTAATCACTGATGATCAGTTAAAAATATGGTAGTTAAATATGTTTGTTTTAATTAAAAATAGTTCAAAATATAATAAAAGTAAGCAAAAATATAAACGTCTACTTTATAAATTATACTAAAAATACTACTAAAAATACTAAAAAAAACATTTTAAAAAAGTAAAAATTAGAAAAATCTTTAAAATAATTGGAAAATATTTAAGATTGGTAAAATTTTGAAGTTTTTAAATTTTTGAACTTGGGAAAATTTGATCTTCCATTTTTGGGTTTGTCTAAATATATTAAAAAAATAATTAAAATTAAAATTCATTTGAATAACAGTTACTTTTATAAAATTTATTAATTTAAAATTCATTTTTTAATATAGAAAGTATACACCGTCTTAACCTCTATTTTGAAAACGTTAAGGTTATTTTTGACATCGAAAAAGTCTTTTTTGACAAAATTTTATTACAACAGGTATATATGTTCATAACGTAAAAAATCAAAAATTCAAACAGAAAAACATTCATTCATCAATAATTTCCTTGTTCAAACATCTTGGAATGTACGAAGCCATACTGCGATAAAAACCGGTGTTATCTTCATTTGTAATAACCCTTGATCCATTTTAATCATTAAGTTCCATTAAGACTTCTTCATTTTTTGGTCGCTTTCCTCGTACAAATTCCTTCCATTTTGAAAATAAATTTTCAAAGGGGCTTTAAAAAGGTGAGTTTAAAATAATAAACTGAAATCGTTTCCCTCTATCAATTTCCTTATTTTTGAAGTTTTATGGAAAGGAACATTTCCATTATTAAAACCAATTTCGTAAACATATTTTTTTAAAGCAAAGCTATTAGTTTTTCTATATATTCAAAAAAGAGTCACTATTAAAAGGACGAGTTTGAGCAGCATAATAAAATAAAGATTGCCTATTTATTGCACAGCAAACAGATATGTTTCTTGATCTTAAAGATTAGACAATCTGAATAAGTTTTTTTCCTTTAAGAGATTGACCTCTCTTAGCAAACAAAGGGGTATGGTTTTGTACTCCCATTTTCTCCTCACTCATTCACATGTGTACCTCCCGGCACACACATTCATTCATTGGTCAAAAAACGTGTTTACATACCCCACTCCTTTGTGTCATATAAATAAAAAAAAATAAATAAAAAAATAAGTAAAAAAAATAAATTAAAAATTAAAAACTCAATTTTCTTATTTTTTCTTTTTAAAAATGCCAAACCGAAACACAGTAAATTCAATCATCAATCTCGATGAATGGAAAGCTATCGATAATATTTTACCTTTTGAAAAATTTCCTTTTCCTTTATTTCATGATGATTATAATCTAAGATTTCTAAGTTTTGATGGTAATAAAAAAAATTATTTAAATTCTCATTATTATAAAAAAAATTGGGAACAGTTTATCAATTTAAAATTTCTTCGAAAGATATTACAGAAATAACTATTACTAATTGTTTAAATCTTATTTTAGAAACCATTACAAATAATAATAATAATTATAATGTTAAACTAACACCTTTACATTCTTTAATTTATTCAGGACATAGTTGTTATCCTTTATGTAAAAAAGGAGAAGTAGATTAGAAAAAATGTTTCAATTAAAACAAACACTAAATATTGAAGATGTAACTTTTGAATTTTTAACTATACCAATACCAGTTGGTGAACATGATAATAGAATAAGATGTATTAGAAGAGGTGATTCAATTCAAGAAGAATGGGCAAGAAAATTACATAATATGACTCTGGTAGAAATAAAAGAAAACGATAATAACATCATTTTTGTTGTTCAGCCTATAATTTTTTTGGCCTTGAGTATTATAATTCTTGACTATTTTGTGTACTGTGGTTCGTTTGACATTTAACAATTCTGAAATAGTTGAAATTAATTTCCCTACCATGTATGAATCAACAACTCTTTTTCTATCTTCGTTTGATGTATCCTTATTTTTTATCTTTAAACCTGTAGTAAATGTACATGACAATATATTTCCTCCGTAATTTTTAATTTTTTACAATTAGTAATTTTTATAGTTTGTAATTTGAAAATAATATAAATAAACAAAAATGAAATTTAAACAAAGTCAAAATTAAACTTGACATTGTCAAAATAGTCCTATACAATATCAAAATAGAGGTGAAAACGGTGTGATATGATCCGTTAAATGAACCAAATATATTTAATTTTATTTCATAAAGAAAATTAGATTGAAATTTTAATTGAGAAGAACTTTATACACATTCTCTATTCTTGTCGAGCTACCCAAAATAAACTAATATGCAATAACACTTGTGTTCATTTAGATACCACTCAAAAACTCTGACAAAATCAGGCTGCATAAGAAAAGATTATTTTTTAAAGATTTAACCTTGTCTTTTGCAAAGAATCTTCGAACAAAAAATATAAATCAAATATATCTTTTTAATGTTTTTTACGAGTGAAGCGAGGAGAAATTTATTTAAAATGTTTTTTTACTTTTAATAATAAATGAAGTAATTCATAGATAATTTTATTTTAATTTCACAAATTATAATATGCTTAAATATTTTAACATTTATAAATTTGATAGTAACCTAGTCATTCAAATAATTACCGAAGCCATTAAAAATTTTTAATCATTAAAATGTGAAGTATTACCATGACACTGTGAGATTAAATATAGAACAAAAGACTTTTTATAAATATAAAATAATTTCATAAATAACGATTTTGTTTAAATATATGGCAAACAAGGTCGTGCAAATACAAATTTAATCAAGTAATTTTTAAAATGAAATGCCGCCGTAAATGTTCTTTAAGGCTTATATTTATTTCAATCGGAGGATTCTTTCTGTATATTTTGGCCAAACAATTAGATAATTTAATATCTCAACTTAACAATCTTTATGTTAATCAGCATTTCAACACATATGACAATTCTATAAAAAGCCGGAATCTGTTTAACGAGGTTCCTTTCATTTATTATAAACGATCCAATATTCCGAGTGTAAAACTTATTGATCGACGCTTGACAAAATCACAATTGTCTGATATTTTATTTCAAGTTCAAGGTAATTTCACATTGCCTTCCTTGGAAAGTCTTTATCAAGAAAGCCTCAATCTTCCACGAAATATTTCTGTTCTTCCAATTTTCCCATTTGAAAGTAAATCAGAATATGATGACAGAATTTGGAATCAAATGCGATATGTTCCGGAACATTCGCAAAAGGTGAATTTTTTATTGACGAAGATGGTGAAAATAATTTTATATTATTATATTTACTCAAAATTGAATAAAATTTATCGTTTTCGATTAGTTCGTGATCTTTATGAAATATTAATTGTTAATTAATCACTAAAAGTTTATTGATTACAAATGTTATTGATGTTCGATTGGTTATTATTAATTAATTATATTCATAAATTATTATTGAACAATCATGATATATCATTTTTTACAAGATTAATTAAATGATATTTTATCATATCCGTGTCAATTTTTTTTACTTATCGAATAATGGTTCATTATAAAGAAGATCTACTTTTATTAGATTGAGGTAAAAGCATTATCGCTTTTCTATACACAAACTTTTCAGGAAAAATATTAATATTTTCATAATTATTGATATATAATATTAAGATATGTAAGCCGCTACTTTATTGTATTACATTTGAGAGATATTTGGCGTTAACAATACCTCGAAAAATTGAAAAGTCAAGAAGCTACAAAAATGAGTCCCACATCAATTAAGATAAAATTGCAAACTTAGCGTTTACATAGTTGGTTTTCTTTATTGCTAAGAAACAGAAATGAGGCTCTAATTAAAAGATTGATTACCTGTGACGAGAAATGAATATATTTTGACAAAACCACACATTCCAATGTATTTAGACTAAGATTATAAGCCAAGCACAGTTTCAAAGCTGATGAACTGGCTTACAAAACTTTACTTCACTCACTATACTCTCCATAAATATTTCTCTCAAATTATCATCTAATCCACTTGATAAACTCTTACGAAAAAATTTTTTTAAAAATCAAGATGAAGCTCAAAACGAATTTTTTTCTTTTATCGAATTTTGTGATTCGTTAATTTTTACAGATTGTATTAATAAACTCTTAGAACGTTGGCAAAGTGTCGTTGCTAGCAATGATGATCATTTTAATTAATTGAGATTTTAATAGTTAATTGTCGACTTTTGATGTGATATAAAAAGGCGGCAATACTTTTACCTCAACCATTTCTTTAAAGATTTACAGGTGATGAATAAACTACACGTTACTTGAATATATTTCAAATTCTAATACATTTATATTATGCATAAAATGAAAGATTGCTTTTTTAACCGAAGATATACAAAATCATTGAACTGTAATAACTTTTACTGATTAAAATATAAAGAGGAAACTTTTTCTGATCAGGATCTTTAAAAAATTTAAATTATAATTTTATGTTGACAAATATTATGATATGCAAAGTTCATTAAATAAAATTAATTTAGTCGAAATTCCGAATACAATAACAAAATTTAGATCGAATATATTTGTGACAATCAATAATTTAAATTAAATTATTATTAAATTTTCTTTTATTTCTCAACTTTATATGTATTTTGTAATTAAAAAAACAATTTTCTACAATCTCTAAAATTTTTGAAGTTTAATATACTTTGACTGAAAATTTTTTAACTATTAATCTAGTGAACAATAATTTTTTACTTTTTAAGTACACGCATTTAAAAACATTTTCGAACACGTAAAATTTTATTTATACTACTATCTTGAAACATGTTTCGATCTCTTCTTTCAGATCTTCTTCAGTCAATTTTATTCTTCTTCGATGTCTACATATATACACTACTTTCGGAAAGTATTTGTACACCTTTTAATTATAACTTTAAACTTTAACAAATCTTACAAAAAAGAAATAAAAGTTAAGATTATTTCAACTCATATTTATTGATAATTACTAAACAGTAACAAGAAAATTTTTAAATAACTAATTAAGCATTAAACCGAAGCTTTATCTATGTAACCTTGTTTTTCAATGTTCGTCTGGTATAGCCTTGGGATCCTTTCTAATAGATATCTTAAGGTATCTGGTTTAATTTTTACCCATTTCTTTTGGGGTTTCTGCCACAGATCCTTCTGTGTATTTGGGCCGGTTTTTTTCGGTCAAATTCATCTCATACTAACTCTGTGGGATTAAGGTCAGGTGATTGAGGGGGCCAGATCATTATTTTTATGATATTTTTCTTTTCCATCTTTTTCAAATAATCCTGACATAGTTTAGCTTTATGTTTGGGATCATTGTCCTGTTGAAAAGTAAAATTATTGCCGATAATTCTTAGTCCAGAAGGAATGGTGTTACTTCGTAGTATCAGGTTGTGTAGTATGAAATTTGTAGGTAATGAAATTGCCAACTTTAAATGTTTATTTGATATCGGCTTGATATTTTATCATTCTGTTTTTTGCGTTGGTAAATTATATGTCGGTCTTGTTTGAAAATATCATTTTAATCTGATAAAGTATAAATCAATTGTTTATTGTATTTGTAATTTATTAATAAACTTTGTTTTTTATTTTACAAATTCCATACTACACAACCTGATATATTTTTATAGCCTTCTTTGAATAGTTTCCCATCAATTTCGATTAGATCTCCTAATAATGGACCACCGAAACAAATTATAACAGATCCTCCTCCGTGTTTCATAGTTGGGATTATGCATTGATCTGACAACCTCTCACCAGTAGACCTGCGAACAAATAAACTTCTTCTTGATCCAAAAACTTCAATTCATCCGACAAAAGTACCTGACACCAGTCTTCGGATGACCAGTTTTGGTGTTCCCTGACCCATTCTAATCTTATCTTCTTTTTTTTAGGCCGAAGTATTGGTTTCCTAGCGACAATTCTTTCAAATAGACCAGCCTTATGAAGCCGGTAATACCTCTTTCTCGGGCATGGCTTATGTGAGAGGCAATTTCTGGTGCCTTTAGACTTCTATTACGCTTGTTCGTGATTATGATTCTAAAACTTCTGTATCAGTCTTTCATTGTTCTTAATAATGCCGATATCATTGTATTTCTTTATTATAGTGCTGACCTCTGTATGCCATAATTTTAATTTTCTGCCAATTTGACGAGCACTGCTATTCATTATATGTTGGGAAATAATCATACACTTTTTCTCCAGCGAAATCTCATTAGTTTTAACCATACCTTATATATATATATTTAAATCTTTCTTATCAATATAAAATCTGCTAAAACTTTAATTATTATTAAACTTTTCTCCTTCCAGATTAAGACAACCATTTCTAATCAATAATATTTTAAATTGAAATGAATGGAGAAAAAGAATTTAACCTTTTATGTATAAATTCCATTTATGTTATGTGATGTAAGACTGACCTTTGCGGAATTGAAATATGAAGGTTTATGAGATAAGTCAGTTAAATTTTTTGAACTGGTGTTACTGCATTTGTAATCAGATTTTATTAATAGGAAATTGGAGACTGCTCCGTGTCAAAATATGATAGAATGGGAATACATATAAAATTTTTCTTGACTGTTCTCTTTATACAAAGAATATTTAATTTTCAAATAAAAGTATTCAAAAAAAACGGTATCTTTTTCATTTCATAGTTACTAATTCCTCCTTCACCCTAAATAATTTGTCATAAAAATGTTGCTGCAACCGGAATGAGCATAAATCTAAGGCATAAATGACTGAGCTATACATTGGATGTCTAGAATGTACTAGTAGAGTTTTTACTACAGATATCTCCATATCTAGCGTTATGATTTTGCAAAAAATACTTTGTAATACCTAACTCCACTGTCCCATCAAATGCACAAAATTTTAAAATATTAACATTTCTCATTTGATCAAGAAAAGGTTAAAGTTGGTGAATAACGAATATAATATTTAAACGTGCCATGTGTATGATCAGTACGAGTACAGTAAGATAAAGAATATTAAGATTGTGAGGAATCCATTTACAGAAAGATTTTAGTGCTTTTTTTCAATATAACTAGACATTTTTTTGCAGTTTTTTTCTTGTCGTTGCCAAGTTTTTGCCAGTTCGTCCGAAAAATACATCGTCAGATTATCTTGGATTTTTCAATTTCAAACTCCTCTCTTGAAAACTAGTTAACGATCATTGAACTTTACGAATTTGAACTACATCAATAGACGATCAACTCATAATGCACACGGTGTCTCATTTGCTTTTCGTCAAGTGTTTTAGATAGAAAGAAGCGTGGTATAATTGTGTGAAATATATTTTTTATTGCAATTATATTTGATAATATTATTCATGATTACCAATCAAATTTTTTTTAATTATAATAACATGAAAATTAAAAATTATTCAATTATTATTGCATTTACATTAATATTAATTACTTGTACCAATGTAATCTATCATATGAGATATCTGATGGTATTGTTGAGTTTCTCAACGGCCCCAATAAAACCCTTAAAGAAATCCGATTCCTCATAAAATACCCCCTTAAGATTTTAATTAATTTTTAATTAATTTATTAGATAATAAATTTTAATTAACCACTTAAAAATCCCATTAAATAATTTCCATAAAATTATTTTTAGCCTATTTAAAACCTATTAAAAATAATTAAAATATTACTGAGAAGTTTTAAGTGGTTATTAACTGAAGATTTTGGAAGAAAATTGGGAAAACAAAGCAATTAGGTCCCAAAAATGATTATCAAGAAGCAAATTTAGGAAGGTGCTCGTTTCCAAGCTGATTAGTCTAGAATCAGTATATAAAGAGAAGCATTTCCTCATAATTTCACCGCTCAAGAATCGTGAAAAGTAAGAGTATTGTATAATATTATTCGATTCACAATGAGAAGATTATTGATTACTAAGAAGATTATCATTTGTTATTTGCAACAAGTATTTTTAATGCATGTTTACAGTACTTGTATTATGCCTAAATTTCCCATCAGAGAGTTATCAATGAGCAACCGTTAGGGCTCAGATGATAGCTCGGGAGTTTTGGCTTAAGGTTTCTAAAAATCTTACAAAACAAAATAGTGAAAAATGAGCTCCATCCCTGTAAATGAAATTATGGAGAAATATTGCATTTGGGTTTCTGCGGATTGAGCTAGCTAATATTAGTAAGCTGTGTTTCAAAAAGAACTTAGAGAAAGCTCTGCGCTCATTCTGTTTATGTAGATCCAATTGTAAGCACAATACTGCAAAAGTACAGAATTCGATAACATGATAGACTTTATTTCATACATGTTAAATTTTTTGTGGTCTGTGATTGTTATTTAGTACGATATAAGACAAATCATAAAGACATAAATATTTATTAATGGTAAAAAAGACAAAAATGGCCAGTAAGGAGTTTTTTGAACTTTGGGGTTTGATTGTATTTGTTAAACAGAATCGTCTGTAGAGAATTGACAGAAGACAAGGTCATAATAAAATTTGTTTCGAAGAATAAAATTATATTTTAATTAGGAAGAATATTCAAATAAAATTCAAAGCACTCTAAAAACAATCCTAAAGTAAATTATTATCGGTTTTGGATACTTCAGTCAATAATAAATAATATTTAGTCAATAATAAATAAGTAATTAAATTTATTAATTTTATTATTAACCATTAATTTTAAACATTTTCTGTTCCACATTTAAACTTACTTTATAAAATGACAAAAATATAAATTTTAAAAATAATTTTTTTATTTATATTTTTCTGATGTCCAGTTTCTTATTAAAATAAATTAGAGCTTAGATTAAAGAATGTATTTTGGATAGGGATTAATTTTGACATGAGATACTTTAATATAGTTAGAAATCCGTTTGGTTAAACATATAATATTAATCATATTACTGATAATGAAAAAAATAATATCAGAATTTCAAAATGATTTTTTCGTTTGCAAATACACTAAAAGTCGTGATGTTTATAAATGAAAACCATTTTACTTAAAAAATATCAAGAATAATGATCTTAGAAAAATGACGTTAGTTTTGTTTAAATAATTATTTTAAAAATTGTCCCATGGAATAAGCTGAAAAATTAAAAACTGTGAGATTCAATTTTTCGGAGGAATACCTGTTTGAAGTATTTATTCAGTAATTAATGAATTTGCCTTCAAAAAAATTGTGTCTCACTGGGTTTCGAGATTGTTAAGTCATGAAATGAAGAAACAAAGAATGGAGATCTAGGCTGATCTGCTGATTGAATATGAATCATGAGAATATTTCTTTAAAGGTATTATTCGTGATAAAACATGGATTTACCATCGTGGCCCAGTAGAAATCAAGAAGGCAAGAAATAGTGTCGCCCTAATTCACCCACAAATAGTAAGCAACGATTTTGAGATCATTGGAAATGATAATGATAAAGTTTTCTGGGACCACGGAGAGAAAGAATGAAATAATTAACAAAGGAAAGTATTTTCAGACGTAAAGGAAGTGTCGAAGACCAATTTAATATAAAAGAAAACATTTAAGCGGTAACTCGATTACCATAAATCTATCTTGCTCCTTTCAAATGACACCAGAAAAGATTGACATTTTCATTGAAATTTACTACCACAGCCAGCTTATATATTGATCTGGCACCCTCAGATTTTTATTTTTTATTCATTTAAATAGACACCCATGAATAGACATTTGATTCAGACGAAACCGTTAAAAATATGCTGTAATGCGATAATGCAAAACCCAAATAGTCATTTTTTATGACTACTATCACAGCCTGAAAAGAAAGGTGACAGATGTGTTAATAGAGAGGGTGGATATTTTGTATTGTGTAAGTATGCAGCTTAATATTGTACCTTCATTGTTAAATAAAAGGTTGTTTTTATTCGTTTTATTTTTTCTATTTATTGTTTAACAGACCAAACGTTTTGAAGGGCTTAATATCAATAAATAGTTAGATATTCTGGTACTGAAATATAAATATAAATTATATAAATGAAGTAGAAACGTCTTATTCATTTTTTCTAAACTTTCATTATTATGGATATATGATTTCAAGTATTTAGCTTGACTTTTACTAAAATTAGGATAAATTGACTAGACTATTACCAGTAATTAATTTCTATTTACATTCTTCAGGAATTTAAAATACAATTTATCGAATTTTTAAGGAAATCTTTTTATATAAATGTATGTCACTATTTAAACAATTAAAGTTTCTTTGCTTGGTGACAGAAAGTCTGACGACATTTGAGCAAAATAGTAATTATATTTTGCTACTGAAGAAGGATTCCATAACTCATTATTTGTTGGTAAAACTGGAGGCCTATTTTGTAAAGATATTGATGGAGACTGTTTCATGAATGATGTTATTTATTCCTATCATAGTATAATATAAGATGATAATTTGAAATCTAGGAAATCCGAGCAAGGGGGAAATCATTAAAAGACACTTCTTCAAAATTGTTTCTAATAGATAAATTGATAATTGAGTTTTAAATAATAATAATAATAATAATAATAATAATAATAATAATAATAATTATAATAATAATAATAATAATAATTAATAATAATAATAATAATAATAATAATATTAATATTAATAATAATCATAATCATAATAATTAATTATAATCATAATAATTAATTATAATATCAAATATCAATATCAATGTCTAATTAAAAAATGTAAAAATAATTAATAAATTGTTACAGTTATTTTGCAATTATAATGAGAATGAAAAGACTCTTTAAAAAATATTTACCTCATAATAAATATAAAGAATTATCATGTTTATATTTCACTTTTCGAGGGAAGTAAAATTTAAATTAATATTTCTTTTTTAAATCATTAATTATAGTAGAATAAGCAATAAATAGTAGTAAAGTAGTCAATATTTTTTAAACTTTTTAAAAAAGTAAATTAAAGTTAAAGAAATTATTTTACTTTTCGAGATAAATAATTAGTTTTAATTTATATAAAGCCAATTCCAAATGAATAATACAATAATAAAAAATATTTAGGAGACTTCCAAAAGAAAAACATTTTTAACAATTTGTGGTCTACGTGTGCACGACTATTGCATTAAATCTTATTTGAATAAAAGCAATTTGTTATTTTATTTTATTATTTGAAAAAGAAAACCCAGATAAGGTAATATTATAAATACCCTTCCTTTCTTTATTTATTTATAAAATCATATATTATTTTATGTAATAGTATAATATAAGAATAGCAATAATAATAATTATATTATTAATAAATTAATTAATAGTAGAATTTTCGATTCCTATTAAAGTTACTAAAAATATAAAAATTAGATAAAAATTTTGTGGGTTACTATAAATAGAAAACCATAAAATAAAATTTTTGTTAAATTTTAAAACAATAAATAAGTATCAATAGAATTTGTGTTCATGGAGAACAGATTTTTTACTGGTAGCCCTTGAGAATATGATACCAATGTCTTTTATTCTCCCACAGGTCTTTCGTCCGTGTTTTTTCTTAAATTAATATTTTAGTTTATTCAAATCACTGTTTTATTTGTTTTTTTCGGATCTCATTCGATATAGCTGCAGCATTTTATTTTAAATGATTAATTTAATCTCAAAGCAATAATAGTTTTTATCTTTACTTTTGTAACTATATGGTATATTATTTACATTCAACTAAAATGGTCGCGGCGCTCTCATAAAATGATCCACTAATCAAAAAAATCATTCTGGAAGGAAATCTTGATTCTAAAATAATGTATAACATAAGAAATATTAAATTCATAAATATCATATTATGAAAAAGAGCTGCAGTGATTTCAAATTTCAATCGTTTATTCGATTTATTTCTCGATTTGATTATTTATAGTTTAATATCGATTCAGTGTTTTTGTATCAGATTTTTTGATTTACATTTTCTTTAATTATTGATTTTAATATATTAAAAGCTTAATCTTTCTTCAAAGTTACTCGCAAACAAATTATGACAATTAATTCATTTTCTGTTTTAAATGGATTAGCTGTCTGGAACCCTAACCAACATCAAGATTTTCTATCCATATTATGTCTTTATTGTGCAAATTTAAGTTGAATAAATTGATAGCAAATTTATAAGTAGTTATTCAAAATGTTTTTTGTAGTGGTCCTCAACATGTACTTCGTGAATCCAAATCAAATCACTCTTTGTTTTTTGTGGGTTAGCGAGAATAATGTCAAAAATAGGTATTATTTGTATCTGTTTAGTGTTAAACACTTAGTCGAAGAGATTTTCCATTCACGGACAGTAGTGCATATGCTTGTTTTATTGTTCAAGTGTTCGTATTATCTTCAATATCACCACTCTTCATCTGATTTTAATAACTAAATCATCGGATTCCGTATTGCAAACTACATATATATTTCTGTCCTCTACCATAAACCGGTGAGCCCAACTAATAAAACACCAGTAATTATGTCTTCCCGTTGGTATCATTACTTCTTATCTCTCCAATATATCCCTCGTTTCATGGTGTTATCGAGCTCGCGTAATCGTAGTTATAATAAAGCATTTCTAAACTTATACATAATATAAAATACGTATCATTTCAAAACCTTCGTTTTGCAAGGGTATTATAAGAGGAAATAATCTTTCTTAAGTTGTTAGTAAATTAATTAATTAATTATTTTTTGAGAATTTTTTTAAAATAATCGATTACATTTTTAAAAAATTTACATTAAATCTGTGGTAAAATTTCGTGAAAGAATTTTTAACATTTTTTGATAAATTTTTATCACATTTCATAAGAGTATTTTAATAATAATTATATTTTATATCATAATAATTATATTTTGTAATATAATAATTATATTTTGTAATATAATAATCATATTTTGTAATATAATATTTATATTTTATAAATAATTATAATAATTATATTTTAATTATTACAGTTATGTTTTTCGAAACTCTTTTTTTAATATAATAGAGTAAAACAAATGACCTCCATAATTTTAAAGTTGAAAGTTTGAAAAATTATTTATATTTTATTTTTGTGGTTTGGTTGAAAAATCGGTAAAATGTCTCGAATCATAAAAAACGATATTTTCATATACGATTTGTTATATCCGATTTGATGATCGGATTATACATATTTAGTTATGAACTTTAGAGTTTGTTCGTAGTCAATGTAAATAATCTAAGATATTGAAATCTTGATCTCCAATTAATAAGACGATATGAAGATCCTTATGTTCTGAAACTTTGAGAAGACATTTTATTTTTTGAATCTGTCAGATAAGATTGATAAAACTTTCAGTGAAAAAAATTACATCTTATTTTAAGTGTTTAATGAAAATTGACTAAATTTTAAAATAAATCAATAATAATTTAATTTATTGATTTTCACTTTATTTCTTACGAGTTTTATGAGGAAAAAAAACTAATAATTTTTAAATCTTTATTAAATTAATTGAAATTTAATAATTGATAAATCTTTAGACAAATCAATTAAAATTTAGTAATTAAATATTTAGACCAATAAATTAAAATTTAATAAAACTTAAATAAGTTTAGAGAAGTTTGATTGAAAATATTTTATTAGAAAAATTAGGAAATTAAATTGTCCTCAGTTTTCCATAATGCTCTTAATTTAGATTTTAAGTTTAATTTTTAATTTAATGTAATCAATAAATTATTATGTATATTATTTTTACTAGTTGATCAATTTTAAAATATATTTTTAGTTTCAGTTTTCTTATTTTTACTTGTGTTTTAAAAAGAAACACAATGAGCTTTTATCAACCCGAATTTCCTTTCTAATTGTGAAGAAATGTAGTTATATATTTCAGTAAATTTGATTATTCAAACAAACTTCAAAAAAGGACCTCTTTTTTTTTAAAAATAAGATATTTAATTTACAAAAATGTATCACCATTTATTGTGGTATTTTTATTTAAAATTTTCACATAAAAATTTTAACCATTAAAAATATTGAATAACCAATAAAAACCGTGACATAAATATTTTATTAATTTTTAAATATTTAAAGTATAAACATTTAATAAGCGTTAATTTAAGTGTGAGGTCCTTATTTACAAAAATTCATTCAAACTGATTGTTCTAAGCACTCCTTATAAATCTAAAGTCTATATTATCGACGATTAATGATTAAATTATTAATCATGTTATTAGTAATACAGGGTTTTCAACATGATTTAATCTTAATAAAGTTTGTCTTAATCATTGTAAAAAATAATTTAATCCCTATAAAGAAAAGTTTAATCATTATA
>JBBMKC010124432.1:0-16162 GCA_037834085.1 Bipalium vagum
TAGTCAATTTCTTTTTTTTCTAGTTCCAAGCACCACTCGTACCGTGTTCGCCTGTTTTTGGGAGAAAGAGGTATTCTAAACAAAGGAGGCCTAGTCCTAAAGCCACCTTCCAGTGCTCTGTTGTTAATCATTCTTCGAGACAGCAGAACTGCAAACATAGTGCTTATTGTTGTGTATGTTGTCATTCTATTTGAAAGAATAACATTCATTAGCTGCCGATCATTTCTTTGTGACGTAATTTTGGGTCTTTCGAATCGCGGCAAATTTTCGTTAGCGTTCATTTCCAACCAGCGTTTCCATCCACATTGCACTACATACTGTGAGCGGTTTACCTTACGTGAAACATCTCACTGTGACATACCAGCCTCTAACATGCCAATAATTCTTCCTCGTTCAAACTGAGACAAGTCAGGGGTACCTTTTGATCTTGTCATTGAAAGATAGCTACGAAATAATGATTTAAATATTATTGATATATTTTTAAATTAATTTACCTGATAAGTAAATTGATTTGAGAAATTTAAACAATAAAAAAATAGTTTAGAAATTTTTAAATTTATTAACAATTATTTAGAATTTTAGGGTGCTTTTTACTTTTTTCCATGAGTATATAATAAATTCAGAAGACTTTTGTGATTTAAGAAAACTTTTTATTATTAAGAGGCTTTTAGCGATTAAGAAGAATATTGTAACTACTTCGACGAAGATGTTTTGAAAAAGGTCACTGTTATCATTCCGGAGAATATTATCCCAAAGTATGTTTATGTTCTACAGTGTTGTTAAAGGATAATCAACCGACCCAATGGAGTTTGGTCGTCTTTAGATGTCTCTTACTGACTTAGATGCGGGTAACAGAGAATCCGTGTTCAATTCCGCAGACTCTGAGAAACGGCTCCACATCCACGGAATACAACAGGCGCTTAAATTACCCAACACTGGGTCGGTGATGTAGTAACAATAAATAACAATATGGACCCTAGTGGTTTTATAATTGCAATGAGAACATTCTAAATACTTTATCAAGTATTAATTGAAGGATAAATCTGTTGCTAGCAGTCGCGGTTATTGCAGCTTCAATAGGGTATATTAAAATTGCTGCAGTTAAAAATTTCTTAGTTAAAATTTGGTATTGAATAACATGAAAATCTCTCCGTCACCGTGTATATCACTTGAGTTCTTTATTGGATTTGATTGATGACCGACAAGTTTACTTTGAAAAAATTAGATTTCTAAAAGAAAGCTTATGTCTGTATATTGTTGCATGGAATAATGAGATAAGTCTTCGGTTTATTTTGCTGTTTTCAAAACTCAAATAATAATTAAAAGAGACTCTCCGCGGCATATGCCATGCTGCACTAGTCACTAGCTTACTCTGATTACGTCCCTACCGTTGCAAATGCTGCCGGTCGCTACTATTGATTGAGCGGTTTAGTGAGATTGTTGGATTCTAATTTAAGAAATGGAAACATTTCCAAAGTCTGGAAGACACTCAAACTTGATCGCTTAGGTGAAGTAAAAGTCGTAACAAGGTTTCCGTAGGTGAATCCACTGAAGGAACTTATTTAAACTCTGTATCGTGTATAAATATCGGCTTAGTGCAATTATCACAATAAATAACATTGTTATTTTATTGATATTTGTACCCTCAACTAAACAAGTAACTAATGTTACAAAAAGTAAACAAACACAAAAAATAAAATAATTATATTAGGGAGCAACTGTTGCCAACCTAAGCTTATCAAATATAAGTTGGCTATAAAAGCCGATGAAAATAATTCATAGCACAAAATAATTTTAACAAAATAAGTCACAAAAATTAAATTACCAATTAATTGAAATTCAACCAGACTAAGCAACGTGGCGGAGAATTCAGACTCGAAAATTCCTTATTCATTTTGTGAGTTTAATTTCATTATAGAAATCCTTCTTAAATCCTTCAGATTTAATGAAGGGTAATATTTTAAACAGTAATTCATAAAGATCTATGAAGCATTTCTGTTTAGATCTTTTCAAATCGATCACATAACAAAATGTTATCTCCCAAAATCTTAAGCTTAGCCAGATTTTTTGAATTAAATAATCTTTTAAACCAATCTAAATAAATATTCAAGAGGAACTGTCTTTGTCCGTTTAAAGATCATATAAAGCTCTCTTGTAAAAAGCTCAGAGTCTCAACACTATTGGGTACATACTTGTAGTTTTTTAAGTGTTTAACTAAACTACCATTATTGATCAAGATCTCTCATCTTTAAATAAAAGAGTTTGGGAAGCGGTTTATTTAAATAAAAGTTGTAATCTTTGCAAAAATTAGAAATGACTAAAAGTCGCAACCTTATTTGTTCATTCTTTTTACATTTGGAATCATTGTTTTGAGATGGTGACAGTTAGCCGAACTACTCTTTAGAAATTGTACGACAAGCTTATGAGAAATAAAATATAACAAAATATAATATAAAATTTGTAATATAAAAACTTCTGAAATTTTCTGAAAATGGAACGACAAAGGTTATAAAAATAAATGAAAAATAATTTTGTCCAATCATATATGAATAAAAAATCATTATGCTTGGACATGATAAAGTCTCGGTTTTTGTGAGTGAAAAAAAATATTTATTTATACTTTTTATTTAACAAATTGTTTGACAGATCAAATAAACAAATATCAGTTTCCTGAGACAAAAGAATCGTACAATTCAGGAATGCTTGAAGCTGGTGACCCAAATCACTCTACGAACAGTTCATGAAGCAAATTTCTACTAATAATGAACAGTACCATTTTCAGGAGGAAAATTGTTAAAAATCTTTACGTTTTCAGAGATTCCGATCTGGTTTGCAATGTCGATACGTTTTGAGTTTTCTCAACTCCGGACGAAGGACGAACTCTTGTCTTGCGAAAAGCGAGATAGATTATGGTATTGAATAGACCTCCCAGGTTTGAAAAAATGACAGTAGACAGCAACAAGACGTTGGATATATTAAGGCGTATAGCGCTATATATGAGGTATATGGACAGGGGCATCCACTGAATCAGTAGTATGAGAACAAATATAACGAACTTCATGGTCATTCTTTTACTGTCAGTTGTCATTATCCTACTATTGATCTTTGCCCTTTTCATTTTTTGCACCCGAATTGATGATCGAATAATTTTCACAAAAATACTGGAATATGTAAATATAGACAGTAATATGTTCACCCAATGTATTGAACCGGTATAAATGATATTGATATGACTGAAACCTACAATGCCTGTTTTGATCCCGCACCTGAAAAAAAATAATAAATTTATCGCGTCCATCGAGTAAGTCAGAATAAAAATGATTGTGAAAATTCTACTTAGTGAACCAGTCCTGTTTTATGTGTTGACGGGTGGAAAAAATCTAAACCCTTTCAGTCATATTAAATGAATCTTGAAAAGTATATGTAAAATAATCTTGTGCTTCGAATAAATAAATAAAAGCAGACAAATTTGAAGTGACACATCAACTGAACAATATTCAAAATCCAACTCCAAATGAAAGAGCTTTAATACAGTTAACACTGAAATTTGATAAGTTACGAAACTCAGAAAAATTTGGATCCTGACAATACTCGGACTTTAACCCACTCACATAAAAGGCACAATAGAAAATGAGAACTTAATCCAATCCAATCGTTACCCCTCATTTTACTTTTGGTGTTCATTTGCATTTATTTTAATCTTTTCTTGCATTACTATATGATACTATCCTATAATAATAGCCATACCAACGCACCGATGATGATTTGATGATAGAAATAAATTGGTCAAAAATATTTTATTCACCAAAGCAAAAACTGCTGAAACTGCTGATGCAGAAAAATTGTACTACTGACTAATTGGAAACTAATAGGTTGAAGGCCTCTAAATGGTATCCTCTAAACTGATGAACCAGAATTATGATTGGTTGATTCTGTAACTATTTTTAGTAATTTATGATAATTTAGCGAATCACAATTTTGAGATGAGGAAAGTCTTGGGCAAATATTGTTGCTCTTGTTTATCTGTTTTTATAGTTTTAACAAATTATTCAGTTCAAACAAACTTTTGTCTGACTTCCTCCTCTTTTTAAAGCGAGATGATTTCCATTATTAACAGTGGGATGCAAAGGTATAATTTATATAAGTTCGTTAAGATTTTTTTTGTGGATAAAATTTCGTCTGGATAAGAACGTAGAAGGTTTTATAAATTTATAAATCAATTTCATTTTTATGAGAACAGACTGGATTCATTTTTTAATAAAATAAGCGAGTTATTGATCGAGTCACTGTTTCCTATCACATGAACTAGTGTCATGGCCGATAATACAAGGTTTCATGAGTTTTTATTAAAAACTATGTTGGAAAAGAGTGAATTATTAAATTCATTGGAAGAGTTTTTTTGCCAAAAATAATAAAGAATCAATTTGGATTAATTAATTATTTTATAAAACCTCCAAACAAGATTTGTTTAAATTATGCAAATATGAAAACTATGGCAACCGTAAATAATATAATTTTAGACTTTTTCATAATATTAAAACAAAGGAAAATGTCATTCAAAATGATGTTCTTAAATATTTAAATATAAACGAAAGACGTTGTCCATTTATTTGTTATTTATTCAAAGAGTCTGTTTTAGACTGATGATATTCCTGGCCATTTCAGAGAATAATTTGTAGGCAAATTTAATTAAAACATTAAATATGAAGGACAACATTGAAGACAGGAATCTATAAATTTTGTTTTATTTAATGAAAAAATTATGAGCATCACAAGGGAAAATATCTACATATATAATATATAAATGTTGAAGATATTATATATTATTTATATATTATTATTATTATTATTATATTTATAAGACCTTTAACTTTTCAAGATTAAATTATAAAACTTGTTCATCTTCATTTATATTTTCTCAAAATTAAAACACAAAAATTATAAAATCAAAATATTGTGATAATTTATTTACCAATATCCGTTGAATCCGATCCAGTTACGACAAATGGCCACTACCATCATCAAAAAAGGGAGTCCCATTCCAACAATCCAAAGAAACAAATCAAATTTCCAAAATCTTAACTAAATTTAGAAAAAATAAACTTATCTTACAATGTTTAATTGCAATAATTACTCAAATAATAATAATATTATTATTAATAATTTTAAAAATAATTTTAATAAAAAAGAATATTAATAATAATAATAATAATAATAATAATAATAAAAAAATACTAATAATAGCAATGATAATAATAATAATAATAATAATAATAAATAATAATAAAAAAAAATAATAATAAAAACAATTTTAAAAAAATAATAATAGCAATAATAATAATAATAATAGAAATAATAATAATAATAATAATAGTAATAATAATAGTAATAATAATAATAATAATAATAATTTTTATAAAATAAATAAATAAAAAAACTTATAATAATATTTATTTTTTGTTTTGTTTAAATTAACCTATGAACAAAATTTTAATTATTTTTTTAAAAATTATTCTTCATTAATTTTTTTCGATAATTATTGAATTTTATTTTATTTTCCGAATTCATTAATACCCAAAGACTTACTTTTTTCTCTAATATAACCACAAGAAATGCAGAAAATGTAACAATACAGGAAATGAAACCCATACTGTTGAATGCCCAAAAGACCATAAATCCGATGAAACTGCAGACGTCTTCGTTTAGAGATTTCTGAGTTACCAAGACATAGGTATGATCAATACAGTGCCACACGCCAAACAATAAATCTTCAATAGCTAAATAGATCTGAAATGGAAAAACCCTTCTGGTTTCTTGAATTATCTTTAGATAAGACTACCTGAAACCGATCTATGAGAGTTCCTTTGCGGAAAAGGTTTTCACAGTTTTTCTTAATACTCGAATGGATGATGATAAAGACGCTCCCTACGATGCTGGTCAAGCAGGCTGTAACGGCAACGATGTGTACAAGATTTTCCTGTTTCTGTACCGTGAAATAAATACAATTAGAAAATGATATGAAGAAACAAAAATAATTCACCATTATTAAGGATAAAATAGAGTGAGCCATTGTTGATTTTATGCTGGGAGATATAATTTCCGTCCGGAGAGATTTATGTGGCTAGCGAATCGCGATAGTCGATTTTATGCATTTTGACGCTGTCCCGATCCCTTTATACTGGCTACACTAGCCCTATCCCCAAGTCACAATAATTTACTGTCTTCAAATGTTAATTAATTAATTGAAAGTGACTATCTAAACAACATACAGAACTTGTCATGTGTTTTGCGTACTTAATTTAAAAATTAATTTATTATTATTATTATTATTATTATTATTATTATTATTTTTATTATTATTATTATTATTATCATTATTATTTTTATTTATTTTTATTATTATTATTATTTTTACTATTATTATTTTTACTATTATTATTATTTTAATAATAAATCAACAAGTGATTTGTTTTTATGAGATCTGAAGGTTTTACACATTGTTCAGTGTTAAGGGATTAAATTTTAATGTTTAATACAGAACTTTTATTATTTTTCGGCATTTAAAAGTTTTTTAATTGAAAATATAAAATTTTTGCTGTTTTCAGCTGCACATTTTATGAAGATAAAAAATTCACAAAGTATGTCTTGAGGAGACAATAAAATACTTCGATTTTCCCTTGCAGTGAGGATCGGTGTTTCGTGTGCTGATCAGCGTGATCCGGATTGGTGACATTCACAACCATTTCCTACACGCAGCTTTATTTTATATTTTAGATGGCCTGTTTTGTCGTCTTGAAAGAGGGTGTCTCCAAATAGGGTCGTTACGTAACACCCATAACCTGACTGTCTTTACTGACTGTCTTTCAATCGTACCGTGAACTTGATAGAACTTATAAGAATTTATAATTTATAAGAATAACAACGATTCAGCCACCCATGGTCGTATTACAGATGAATACGTAATAAAGAATCAATAGCTTAAAGAATCACATTCATAATATTATAAAAGTATATATATAATGTATAATAATAATACAAATACTTTTATCCTTACAATAATAAAATCTCAACGAGATGATAAACTTTACCGAGATTTTCTTTTATCATCTCAGCTCACTAACTCTATTGTTTTTTTCGTGAATTTGACAAATGGAACGAGAATCTTCCCTTAGGATTTTAACTATCTTTTTAAAACAGATCAATTTAAACATACAGTTTCAGAAGGAGTAGCGCGCACTTTGAATAGCAATAATTTTAAAACAATTTTGTTTTTTTGGGAAACAAAGAAAAAATGTACAAGCATATTCCTAAACTATACGTGATAAGCACCGTTCTTATAAATCCCGCTTATTTTCTTTGTCCAAGAGTTAAATAATCATTTTCCATATTTTGACTTACTTTCCTGTATATCTAAATCAATTGTTTTTGAAGATCATCCGTTTCTTATCGCGTTCTCTAAGTTGTCTTTTACTCAAGGTCTGAAAAATTTCGACAAGAAGCGCCTGACGTAAGTCAACAGGATTTCCTTTTCCTTTTCTTTTTAAAGGTACATATTTGATATTAATTCTTTCTACAGTAATTTAGCGACTATAAGACCGTCGTATGTATAAGGTGAGTTTTTATTTTGCAAAACCCATGGGTTTTAGTTATCAAATCCATATACATAAGACGGTACTCATATATAAAGCAACATTCAATATTTTTGTTTTATTATAAATTTATTTTAGATTAGTAATTAATATTTTATTAGGAATTTTAAAAATTCCACAAGTACGAAGATCATATTCTGCAGAAACAATTGGCATTATTTCGATTACATACTAAAAATCACTATATTCTCAGATGATAAACGATTCACACTTGATGGACCTGATTGTTAGATGACGTATGTTTCAAAAACATCCAGATATGTACGCAATATTCGGCAATGTCATGGAGGTGGAATTATGGTCTGGCTAATGATTCTTCCAAACGGACTTCTGTCTTTTCATATGATAACTGGTAAGTTTAAGTCTGCCGATTATATAACCCTATTGAAGAACTTTGTTGTGCCTATAATGAAAGTTAATATAAAAACTAACTTTCACTTCCAACAAGACAATTTTACAGTCCATAAAGCAAAGTTTGTTCAAGATTACCTAAAATAAAATAATATAGCAACACTAACATGGTCATCACGAAGTCCAGACCTGAACATAGTTGAGGATGTCTAGAAAATGATATCAGATATAGTTTATGAAGGACCCCAGTTTTTAAATGCATCCCATTTAGAAAAAAAGATTATAGATGTTATAAATCTTATCACCAGACGAAATAAAATTTTTGATTTATATTTATCAATAAGATTGAGACTATGTAAAGTATTAAATAATAAAGACAATTTGTACAATAAAATTCTTGTGTATAAATATAGTGTGCCAAAAATTGTGTCGTTTTTTATATTTAAAAAAATAGTAAACATTTAAATATTATTTAAACAAAAATTAATATATATCTAAGTAGTGATAATTAATATAAGTACTACTATATTAAATGTAATTATACAAATTTTATTTCTAACTGTGCCAAAAAATTTTCTAAAAATTTCAATTGAGGAAAATTAGGTGACATGGTACTAATCAAAAATCAGTAGTTGTTCCTAAAAAATTAATTTTAAAATTTACTTAATTAATTTGAATTAATAATGAGATTGAGGTGAAACATACCACCCAAGAACCAATAATTTGTTCAGGATGGCCAAGAACTGTTATTGTCGTGTTGGTAGACATCACCATTCCTGTTTGCCAATGTTGGACTCTTTGTTCGCCTTTGTTAATTACAACCGATACTTAATTTTGGATGAATATTAATTTCTACTGCAATAAATGAATTGCAATAAGTTCATTCCAACATATTTGCTTTTAAAATGAGTTCATGTTTTTAAAAGATCTAAAATTAAAGTTTAACATACAATCTATTAATGGTTTTTGTTATTATACCATCGTTTATCACTATTAGTATGATATAAGCAATGAACTAGCGACTTCAATTGATTATATCTTCAATTATTGAATTGAACAGTCTTGTTGTAAAATACTGTATCCGTAATTTTACTTGAAAAAGGATAACTGTATATAAGAGACCAGTAACATCTTTTATATAACTTTATCTATTAATAATGTTTTTAATTTAAATATAAACAAATCCAATTAATTTGTATAAATTTAAGTTAACATGAATTAAGTAAAACATTATATATTTGATTTGGAAGTTTAATTTAATTTAATTGGAAATTTATATTCTTTAATTAAAAATCCTATATCAGTTATTAATAATATAAATTAAAATTATTTTTCAATTAGTCATAAATTTCATTTAATTCTTGTTTAGTAATTTAATAAAAAGAATATGTTTTATCGAAATTTTAAATTAATTTAATGAACTTTTAATTAATTATAAAATATATTTTTCTAAAATCTTAACTCAATTTAAATGTTATTTGTTTAAATAATTCTCATCTTTTCTAAGATAACGAGTGTAAATGTTATTTGTTATATTGTCATGTGATAATGGTTGCCATGTTTTTTGGTAAATGATAAATTTGTCAATGACTGAATCAGTCAGTGTGATTAATCATTGGTCGACATTGTTATCAGTTGATTTCAGAATTGATCAACAAAAAGATTGCTATGGATTTATTTTGCATACCAAATAGCTCTTTGACATGCAGATAACGTTATTTGTGCTTGTCATTTCATTGTATTAAACTGAAAATTCAGTGAATGTTACTTTTTTCAATCTTTATTGAATTCTACACCAATCCAATGACCTCGACACTATTTAAATTTAGCTGAAATGAAAATCGATTTCTTATCTATTCTGTAATCATTGCTTTACGGTGTTTTCAACAAAGATTTCATTTTGATGATGTCTATTTTTTATATCATTTCCATCCGAAAACCGATTTCAGGTGAGTATCAGAAATTTTATTATTGATTGTTAAATGAATTTATTTAAATTTTCATTATTGTTTTTATTCAGTTTAATGTTTTAAAATATTTTAGTTATCAATTATTTCAATTGATTATTTTTATCGAGTTTTTTTTGTTATCAATGATTAATATGTATTATTTTTTATAAATTATTAAAATTTATTATTACTGATTATTTTGTTATTTATTAATATTGATTTTTCATATTTATTATTAATATTCATTATTTTTGTCATTCTTGTTACTACTTAAACTTTAAGTTATAGTGAACGTTCAAATCAGACTCATTTTTTGGTGTCACAAAAATCAGTTCGACCAAAGAAAAAATTTTGTGATATAAAAACAATACTGTTATCGGAGACATTCCAATCAGATACTAAATAGAATCTAAAATAACAAAATCGATAATCAGATTGCTGAACGACACAAAAATAAGAACAAAATTAATTAATTTTTAAATCGACACATTTCCATTAATTTAAGTGAGAATAATTTCTTCCTTAAGAATATTTCGAACTTCGGTAACTTGGTAATATTGTAAAAAAATATTTTCATATTTTCTCGGAACTTTCAATTATTCATTCCTCCTTTTATAGGAATTTTACATTACATTTAGTATTACACCTGCCAGTCAAATGACCATACTGGGGCCTCGAGAAAAATGTTCATTTTGTTACTATTGAAATTCCCCGAGTGGCAACTTAATATTCAAAATTAGCAACTACTCAGAAAATCCACGGCGACATTTCCAGAAAAACTCTTAATGAGTTTAATTATTTTTATTAATTTATTCACATTCTCTATTTTTCTTGATCCTCTTGTGGTTTCTTACATTCTTCAACACCTTTGGGTGAACCCAACATTATTCACATTGATAATAATATTTCCTATCGATCATTACTAATGATTATTTTTGTATTAGGTTGCTATTGATTTTTAAAATTATCGATTATCCTAAACTCTTATAATCCGAGGTTCATCTTTAGTAAAGTGGTGAATTTATTGGAAACTCACACAATGATGTATGCATGAGTTCATCTTATCTACGTAAAAATTGGCACCAACATTTGTTAGTTTTGAATCAATGTATGTTCAATTCTTTTGCCAATTGTATTGCTTCGAAGCGAATATCATTTATCTAAACTTTTCTATATTTCTTCAGCCAATAATCCATGTTTTCAGTTTTGACCACAATTCTAACCAATACATTTTTCTGGATCGGCAGCACTGCTTGTTTTGATTCATGACCTGTAAAACAGACTTCTTTTTTCCATCGCCGAAAGTTTGATTCGTCTGTTTCAAACTCCTTAGCTGCCTCCGAATTGCCATACTTTTCGATTTTCCGTGACTTGAATAAGATTTTCGAGTTTTTTTGTATCCATTGCTTTTATGAAATTTATTGTTATTATTATAGTTATTAATCAGTTTTTTAAAGTTCTTTTGTTATTTAATTTATTCTTGATTTCATGTTTTATTCGTTTTCCTTAGTTGGACCACGCGACTACTCATTTGAAACCAATATTGTTAATTTTATTAAGAAATTTGTTTGAAATATGTGAGAAATATTGTAGTTTTGTCCAACATTTAGCTTATCAAATTTAACCTGACTCCGAATCCTACGTGTTGCAAAATATCAACAGTCAGTAAAGAAATAACTTCTATCATAGTAACTACCACTTAAAAATACAAAAACAATTATCTACTAATAAAATAATATTTCTTCCAATTTCTCTAAATTTAGAATTCAATTTGAAAAAATAGTTGATGTCATCCATCCATTCTGATTGTTTTTATAATTTAGGAAGTAATATCAACATTTTTAAAAATCTGGGATTTTTTGATTTTCCAATTATTAATTAAAGGTATTTCAGATTTTATGTGCGAGGTTTCACCTCTAGCAGAGCTGTTTTCTCTTGAGTTTATCCCGCAATAAAACTTTTAAGGGTAGTTCTAAATCTTCTGCAATATCTATTAAATCAAAAATTGTATTCTAGTTAATTCCATATTTACATAAAAACTAGTAATGTATTTGTTTTTACAATCTTAAATCGAGACGAAACCTTTGGTTTCATAAGCGAGTCTTTGACTTTAACACTTAGTGTGCGAAACTTGCATTTTTAAAAGAAAATTTTAAATATTTGGAATTTTCTCATTTAAGTCTTTTAATAATGTTCAACAAATATTTCAATTGTTTCATTAGCTCTCTTTAAGATAAATTAAATTCTTCAGATACATCTCTCCAATCATAATCCATAAATCTATCATGATAAAAGCCACAAAAAGATAAGAACATCATTTTTAAATTACATATAGAGTTTGCGAAAAAATATTGTTGGGAAATTTTTAGTTAGGAAAACGGGCCTTCGGCGCTATCACCTACGGTGTGTTTACCAACGATGTTGACCCTTACTTTTTCTCGTAAGGGTCAAAAATAGTCCAGATCCTTTTTTAATAATTTTTTATTTTTACAAAGCTTCTGCAAAATTCCACTCTGAAATTTTTACAAGATTCCATGCTTTTTGATCGAAGATAATGCATCAAAAATGGTAATCATTTTTGAAATTTCATATGACAAAATTTTTATCTCAATTAAAATTACTTGATTTCGGATTACTTGTTGGCTGTAATATGCATGGAATGCTCTTATTATTATGCTATCAAGTGGTTTTACTAGACATGTAGTGTTAACTGGTATAAAAATTATTTCTAGGTTTTTTGTAATCATATCAAAAAATTTATGGCATGTTGCGCTATCAACTAGCATAAAATTTTTTATTTTTCTACATGTATTAAAATCTTGTAGTATAGCTGACCATATTATTCTTTTGATACAAGCTTTTGTGTTTGAGTATTATGGTATGGAACTATTTTATTCGTTAAACAACGAGGCTTCTTAGAACGACCGATTGCAAACTAATACTTTTCAGCTCCATCCATGTTTGTGATTAATAAAATTGTTTGTCGAGATTTTTGTCCGTTGTATCCAGGAATATTTGTTAAGTTCGTAAAAAGTATGAGGTTAATGGGGTTAAGAAAATCGATTGTGAGACGTTTAGATATCTCAACAATATATTTGAAATTAGAAGGATTTATGGATGAACTTTCTAAGCACAAAAACTGAGATTTACTATCAAAATGCAAAATATTAGCGATCAAATAAAAATTCAAATTAACTGAGATAACACAAATGGTTTCAAAATATTTATTTGAAAATCTGATTTTTACAATTGAAATCTTATGGGATGATCAAGTAATGAAATCTTTTGGCACAAACTTTGTTTAATGAGCAAAAGTTCTCAGCAATTTACCAGCTAGCGTCTGTAAATTGTTAAAAATAAAAAGAAGAAAATGAGAAAAAATAAAAATTTATAATTGATTTTCTTCGAGCACTTATAAGAATTTATATAAGTCAATTGGTAAATATTGTCTGATAGTTGATAATATAATTTAAAAATAAATTAAACCGGTGTTACGAAAATTCGTAGAGTTTATAAAATGTTAATAGAAATTCCTTACTAAGTTTGAATAATGTTGTTTGTCCACAGCGTCTTTTTTGAAATTCTGTAGTGACTCATTCTTATTTCCTTAAAAAATATTCTGGTTTCTTGTCTGTGATACTCTACATATTCCTAACGTTATATGTAAGAGTTCCATTTGTAAACTTATAAAATAAAGGTATTGAAAATATCTTTGCTTTCGTACTTTTTAAATATTTTTGTCAATATCGATGATGTAAAGTAATCAGCAGCTAATGTATCCGCTGACTATTTCCCATGTTGTTTATCTTCCATTTGCCTAGTGACCCAGAGATAACATTAAATTCATTTTCACAGAAAAATCATTAGCCTTTTCCATTATAATAGGACCGTTCAAAATAGCATTTTCTTGAACCAAATATACATTGCTTGATCTAAATCGTCTTTTATTAATTTTCTGGACAAAGTATTTCTGTTACTTTCAGCAATGGATCATAACTTTTGCTTTTCATTTAGCATTCTTGATAATGTGCATATATCACACTTATATTGTTTAGCAATATCCTTTCTTTTTGAACCGTTTCTCAATTTATTTAAAATTTCGATTTTCTGTTTGTATTATATATATTATAATCTATTGAAAAATTAAACAAACTTTGAAAATTCAAAAATTGTGTATTTAAAGATGTGCATTTAAAAGAATTGAAGATGCTTGTCAAAATAGGCAAATTATAAGTGTCAGTAAATTTGGTGTTTATAAGGTATGTGCTTATATCGAGAGTGCTTTTAAACGAACACCACTTTAATAAATCTAATCATCATTAACTAATAAAAATATTTCACTTTCAATGTTAAATGTTCGGTCGATCAATAATTTTGCTTTTTCAAATTACCATATTTGGCTAAAATGTATTTAGCCTTTATTAACTGAATTAAAATAATTTCTTTTCTACAATTAGTAGTTTCTCGTGACACTTAAAATTATTAATAGGGAAAAAAGTATACACCGAGATATTTTTCATAGAAATCAATTCATTATATCGAATATAAGACAGAATATTCATAGAAAATATTATTCACAATTCTATGAAAAATGAACTGTAATTGCAATAAATGGAAATATAAAATAGTATATTATTAGACTAATAGAAATGTAATCTATAATAATAAAATTTATTAATATCTAGTTTATTAGTATTATTGCCTTTTACAAAAACGAGTTAAAATTTATGGTTCAATGAATAAATTAAATTGGAATCATATATTATTTGTAAGATCATATATTAATAATTCAATAAAAACAACTTTATTTAAGTAGATATTGTTTAAATAATACAGAAATTCCAAATGGTCAATTTTGTTCCAAACAATCGTCATTTACTGGAAGTAATGTTACATTAGTCTTTTGCAAAGAAAACATGTGTAGAAACACACTGCTTATTGATAGAAATTACGAACAATATGCTCTTTTCTCTATGAGATGCAAATAATGGTTTTGCCGATTCAGGAATGAAAATTACGACATGGACAAAGTATATGGTAGACCACCAAGTGTGAAGATAAAGAATTAGCCCAATTACTACCCGAAGACCAATACCAAACGCAAACTGAACTGTTCATTGTGTTAAATTTCAGTTAAGGATACATTTCCCATCATCTGATAAGTATGGAATGATTAGAAAATTATGGAAATGGGTCCCATATAGACTGAGGGAAAGAGATATTGAAAGGCGACATACATTTGTGATATCCATCTTCGTAAGCAACAAACATAAGGTTTTGTGCATAAGTTTTTGACAAGAGACGAGATATGGATTCGATATGACAACACAAAACGCAAAGCATCTTGGGTGAAGCCTGGTGAAGTTCATGAACACCCAAACAGAATGGGATAAAGTGATGCTGTGTATCTGGTGGGATCAAAAGATTTATTATGAACTGTTTAAACCATAAGAAACGATAACTTGAACGTTATCGATCCGAATTAATTCGTTTGAAGCGAGGTCAGAATGTGTGGACGGATATGATAAGATAATTTTACTACACTATAAAGTCAGACCACGTGTTCATTCTATTGTAAATAATTAGAAGGTGCAAACTGGGAAGTCTTACATCACCCGCCATATTCGCCAGATATTGATCCTTTAGTTTTCCATTTATTCCGCAAGATGTAATACGTGCTTTCTGGCAAGCGGTTCAGTTCCGATGAAGACTTTCAAAAATGGATAGAACTAAATTCGTGGAATCCATTGGTTGCCTAAAAGGTCGTCCAATTTCATGTCTATAAATGGAAAATGTTTTGATTAAATATTATTAAATAAAACTTTAAAAATGTCAAAATAATATTGTTAAGTTTTAAAAAGACCTAAAAAGATAATTTATTATGAAAACTGAAAATGATTATTAATATTTAATCGGGTTAAGAATATCGATAGTGAACTTTTTAGGAACTTAACATAAAATATATAAATATTCAGAAGAATTTAGTGCGCGTACGTTCGAAGTAAAAATTTGAGTGACAATATTAGGGTGAGTCATAATAACTCGCATTTTTTACAAATTTTCGTTACATAGAAACATTATAAGTATATTAACTTTTAAATATCTAATTAATGTTTAGTTTATATGTAGATTAATTTATTGATTGCTTAAATATTAAAAACGTTTATTTATTTTGAAATTTTAGTATAGATATTTACTTTAGAAATGAGCTGC